>JANTPZ010099065.1:0-18075 GCA_025593235.1 Vachellia pachyceras
GTTTCACAGATTCCGAGGTAAAACCTAGGTTTTGAAATGTGATTTATGTTTGGGAAGTTATAGCTTTTACAGATTTCGAGGTAGAAAAGTAAGAAAAAATGGGTATGAAAGAGAAAAGTAAGAAAGAGAAAGAGAGAAAAAGTAAGAAAGAGGAAAGTAAGAAAGAGTAGTAAAAAGAGAGTATGAAAGAGAAAACCTAGGTTTCAAAACCTTGAAACCAAACCAACCCTCAAACAAGTTTTCATTTTCTAAAATGCATTCTAGACAAAATCTGTTTTCAAAATACATTATGACCAAAAGTCATTCTTCCAACTGTTTCCAAACATTGGACTGATGTTGCACAAGGTAGTTAACAGTTCAACTTCAAGGACAAACATAAAAGTCTTAATAATCACTTAATCAGCAACACAGAGATATCTACATCATCACTTTCGCTAGCACTGAGTTAAATTCTGTCAACAAGATTTCCAGCAGGGAATGTAAAGCAGAAAAATTTATCAGCCATCAACGGTTCCCCATTACCTTTCCTATCTACTGTGTGAATAATGAAGCTTCACTTAACAGCCATAGGACCCTATGCCAGAACACATCTTCAACAGCTCACACATGATTTCTCAAGTCCAAGCATTAATAAGCAGTGTTCATCAAATTCAATACATTAGTTGTGCTTCCTACGTTCCATTTTGGTTGTTCAGTATGGAACAATTATGGATTCAATAAGCTCCTGAAGTGGAGCCAGCTCCTTCTTGTCAATCAGCCCAAACTCCTGCATGAATAAGATGATTATTAAATATTAATATCTAACTAATCATAACAATAACCAGAAAGATTTTCTTGAACACAACGGAGATCAATATTAGATTGTTAGTCAAGGAAGGAGGTTTCTGACCAGCCCCTGGGGGAAAACCAAGCGATAATCAGTAATCACTACAAGGTTCCAAAGAATGAACGAAACTAGTAAAAAGTCCTGAAAACAAGTGAGTAACATGAATTTGTTATCATTTCTTACACCATAACTTATCATTGCATGTTGCTTATACGAGACTTTTTATTGAATACATTCCTTTCTTGTGACCTCCTAGTATTTCTCTCAAAAGCCAAGGGCATATAGGACTGTTGGAGCTTACACAAGGGAGAGAGATAATATTATGAGTAAACGATAAACAGATCCAATCAGTACAGAAGTATGATGAAACTTACACAAGTAAAGAGTATGAAATGCTTGAAGCATGTGTTTAGGTGGGCCTCCTCTTTAAGGCTAACAATTTTTTGGAAGTGGGAGTGGTATATGTGAGCATATACACGGAACAATCGCTTGAATATTGTCTTCACAACATCCTTGAAGTTGGGGGGGAATGGTGTACCTACATGCATAATTCCATATGTAAGCGTACATAATTAATGGTAACCGTTTCAAGTGTTTATCAATCTTTAGGAAACAAGAAAATATAATAATCTCTACCAAGCTTCTGAGGGAATATGGATTCATCATCAAGCTGTGTTCCAATCCAGTCCATTAGATATTCCACATATTTTGGAGCAGAAACTTCAATAGGTTTCTTGATTTGTACCCCATCTGCCCATCTATACTCATACCTATGAAGTCATAGAAGAGAACAATGAGAGCCGGGCGCATGCATATATAACTTTAGAACAGATAACTTTGGCATGAACTAGGAGTGGTTGGAATCATCGTTAGCATTGACAGAATGTTGTTGGTAAGAAAAGCACAAGTAAATATAGTGTTTTGACAGTTTCAAATTACAAGTAAATACTATGACTACCACCTCTCACTTCCAATTGTCATGAGATTTTTTAAATACTGCCCACAACCCCCCCCCCAAAAAAAAACTTCGAGGCCCTTGGAAGAATGCATAACCATCAAAATTGGTTTATTGAGGCTTTTGGTTCATAACACAAGCCATCATTCTTAGTTTTTTTTAACTAAATGCTGCTTCAAGTAAGAAAATACGTTTCAACTAAATGAATTGATGAGGTGTATCATTCAAGAACTTGGATGGTTGACAGTTTCATCTTGGATTTCAAAGCATGGCCTTAAAACTCAGAAGAGATTACAACATTATGTTGGACAATTGTTTCAAATAAAAGAAAGCACTCAATTAATTTTGCCATACTTGGGTCCAGCAGACATTGTCCGGCAATTCTCAGGAGTACAAAACTCTGTTAGTGTACCATAAAGCAGATTCACCTGGTTGAAGAAGTCCACAGCTGCAATGCAGGCCAGAAACAGTCAAATTACTGCAATTCACTGCTTTACTGATGCATACTAGAGATAAATTAAACAAAAACTAGAATCTGAAAGGAAAGACAAAACTGCAACAGTTAAATATACTATTCTCAATAAAGCATGTGAGTGAGAGAGAATGAAATTTACTGTTGACAGCAAGCCACTCATTTAAATCCTCCCCAGGAGGCAGTTTTACTGCTTCCCTTAGATTTCCACTTCCTAACGTGGCATCAATATGTTGTCTCAGCTGTGCTCCCTGCAATGCAACACAATAACAATATCAATGAACAATATGCATCAAATTGGATAAGCAGATCCTAGAATATGGTTCAATAAAAGGGACCAACCTTGCTGCCAGAAGGTGCACTCTTTTTTGGTCGGAATGTCCGCTGGCTTCTGTTACAGGATAGTTCATCAGGTAGAACATATCAATACAAGGATGGAAGAGAATAAATCTAAACAGAATCACTATAATTACTAAAACATACATGGTACCTTTGACAAATCCACTAATCATGCACAGTTGCATCTAAGCTATTAAAATAATTTTACTGATTACAAGCAATTTCTTCCAAATAGGAGTTTGTATCTGGGGTAACTGGATCACCTGACAAAGTCACAGTTCTAACACTATACAGAAAAGCTTTGATGTATTATGCCTTTATTGTAGATCTTGTTGATTTGCTTACCCATATTATGATAAGATGACATAATGTGGTGTGCCTGCCAAATGCCAAAAATGTGATTGTGGCAGTCTCAGGTGTAGTGGACTAGTCATCACCATGTTACATGACGCCCCAAACTTTTGCATTTATGTTATAAAAGCACGGGAACAAATTTCATAACATGGATTCTTAGTTTTAAGACATACTGTACCATTTTTCAGTATAAGAGCTTAAATGGTCTCTTTCAGGCATGACCATGAGCTTTCTTCACCTAGTAATGATCTCAACAAAGACGCGTTCAAGGGAGAATGACAATTAAACGACGGCCTTGTAAGAATAATACTGTAAAATGAGGACCTTTGAGTTGTAAATATAGTCAACCGATCAAAACCTACTAACAATTCATTTCACATCAAAATTCAATTATTGAAGACAAGGAACATTACTATTGAAGCGTGGCTGTATAGATTAACAAAAATAACTCCAGATTAATACCATATCAGATTCCACAAGTACAATATATGCTGCTCATTCCCATTAATCGAAAATTGAAAATGCTTGGTCAGCTTAATCTAACGTATCTGCAGAGAAAATAGCACAAGACCATTGTGGTAGGCTGGTAGAACTCACAGGTAAAATCAGTACTCATTAGTTCATTAATACCCAAAGTTTGATCCTTTTTACACCTGAACTGTCCAAGCAAAATCTAATCTCAATCAAAACAAGAAGATGAGGTTACAACAGCAAGTACTACAAGAAATGCACAAAAATCATTCAACCTAATCTAACATTATGTTGTTAGCCCCAAAATAATGTTATGTTTAGACCTTGGAGAGAGTAGGTCCATACTCCATAGTCCATACGGTTTTGTTGGGCCAGTAGGATTCCAATGGGAGAATGAGAGGCGATCGTTGTTACCCAAAGTTTGATCCTACTTGCACTTGGATTTTCTTAGTAAAATCTAACCTTGATAAAATTGACAAGATAAGGGTGTGACAAGCCAGGGAATGAAAGGTAATAACTACTTTCCAAAATTGTGTCCTTCATACAATTGGAAGGTCCAATTAAAATCCAATCTTGATTAAATGATATGATGAGGTTGCAACAAAACACAGTAGTTAGTTTAATTCCCAACAACAAAAAAGGAAGCTCCCATCCTTTGTTAAAAACCCATGCCAAGTTACATGTAAAAACCTAATAACTATTGCTTACCCAACGTATATGCACACAGGCTAAATAGAGAACTTCCGCAATCCACAAAACCTCCGGGCTATGGGAAATCCCAGAGCCACAGATCAGTTAGACATCACTCATGTGATAGTCATGCTAAGGAAGCTTTTGAACACTTCTTTATTGAACGCATTATAATCATCAGATCGATGAATAAAGAATAAATTACCAAACACGTGGTAACCAACAACCAAATACTCTTACACACTCGCATTCGTTTTCGAAGAGTCAGAATGCTGAAGCAAATTACAACACGTGGTATAGAATTGGATTGCGATATTAGACTAAATCCAGAAAGGGTTAAAAGATCATCAGAATGTAACGACTTTGCATTGAACAAAAGTTACCCACTAAGGCAGATCGGATCACATAAAATCCAAGAATATAACCATTCAAAGCAAAATCAAAAGATTTGAACAGCAAAAAAACTTAATTAGGAAGGCGCTCCATAAGCATGAATTATCAGTCAAAGTCTAAGATCTTAACCCACCTGCCTATACCGAAGAGGCTCATGGCTCGGATGACAGGGTGGGAGGGAGAGAGGATATGTACAGAGTGCTTCTCCCCTTCGGGTCTGTTTGTTTCTTCGGGGAGGCCTCTGGACTCGAGACTCAGCGGTCCTCTTTCTGGTTCGGTGCTTAACTGGAAAAAGGTTCCTACTTTTTTAATAAGAGAAAAAGTTTCCATCTTTACTTTTTGGAATAACCGAAATAACACCTAGGGAAGTTATAGATTATAGAATCATTCATAGTAACTTTTAGGCTTATTCTTTAATTATTACTAAAGTATACTTTTAGTTCTTTATGTTTACGTCAGGTTTCATTCTAATCTTTTAAGTTTAAAAAGTGCACTTTTAGTCCCTCAAACTTAACGCCGTTAGGCTCTCTTAACGGAAATTGCTTATTCATCAAACTTAACGCTATTGTTTTAAATTTTTTTTATTTTACACAATTTAAAATATCAAATTTATTGTATTATTAAATTAAAATTAAAATTTGAGTATGCTTTGTCAACGTTTTACTGCACAGTCATCAATTAAATTCGATGAGTTAGTAATTTCCGTTAAGAGAAACTAACGGCGTTAAGTTTGAAGGACTAAAAATACACTTTTTAAACTTAAAGGACTAAAATGAAACCTGAAGCAAACATAAAGGACTAAAAGTATACTTTAGTCTCAATTTTATTAGCATACAAAATACCTTGATAAGGAGAGTTTTGTTGGAAACTCGGAATTACAAAAATATTTCTATAATTAATTACTCTACTTCGTAGTTTTCTTTGTTTTTAACATTGAACTAATAAGTAAGTTTCGTTTTTAATTTTTTAGATTAATATACACATTTCATCCCGTCAGTTGATATTAAATTTTAATTTGATCCTAAAAATTTAAAAAGTTCATTTCACAAAAAATAATAACTTATCAAATTTAAATGATAATTATGTAGTTGGCAGTTAAATAATCACAAAATATAAATTTTAAAATATAAAAATTATTATGTTTAATATTTAAAAATTAATTGTATTTTTTAAATTTAAGATGTTAAAATAAATTTTAACTTAATATATAAGACGCGCCGTATAATTTAACTTTTTTAATATAATTATTGAATGTTGAATGGTGATCCTTGAACTAACCACGTGTACATGTACCGGCCTGGATAAGCCTTTTCGTTCTCGAGCGGCATCCAGCTACAATTTGTTTGTTATGTAAAAACAACTCTGATTTTATGATAAAGAATGTATTTAATAGTGCTTTTAGACACTACATCCTTAATGGATCCTCTACGGTTGTTTTTCTGAAGGTAGTGGGTGTCACTTAGTTTTCCTCTTTCTGTATTTGTTTTGTCTTTTTATTTTATTTTCGTTTGTATAAAAAACAACACTTCATATATAAGGCTTTTTTAAAATTAAAAATAGAAAGAACTTTTTAAGTGAGAAAAATTATAGTTAATATGCTCCAAAATTTAGGACCCTTCAAAAAGAATTATTGATCCTTGATAAGTCATCTATGGAGTTATAATTACCTACATCTATTATTGCTGAAGTTAAATAAATAGATATATTAATCATATTTTTAAATTAAACTCATATCTAATTATATACATAAATATTTTATAATATATATAATTTAAATTAATTTATTTAGTGTCTTTAATCTTCTTAAAAAGATCAATTTGAACTTATGGTACTTTTCATCCTTAATATAAGAATCAATTGATTTTTTTTGAGAGATTGAAGATGTTAATTAACTAATAGATTTATCATTCTCTCCAAAATAATTTGCTTGATTAATGTATTTATATATAATCTAATTATACACATAAGTTTCAGAATATATATTATAATTAACTAATTTATTTAATTTTGTCAATCTTTCAAAAAAAATTAACTGTCTTTTATATGAAGGTAATGAAAGATGGTATTTTTTTTATGATTGAAAGTGACTTATATTTTAAATTACAACTAATTCATAATTTGACAATTAGATTATATAAATAATATCATCTCTTTGTTAAATAACGAAACAAGGGAATGATTGATATAAAATATGAAATTTATAACAAATTAAACTCTTCTCATTAAAAAAGGAAGAATGACAATTAAGTCCCAAGCAAGGCAATTAATTATAAAATGATCTCAAAGATTCAAAAAATTATCATGAGGTCCCAGGAGTAACTGTCGAGGTTGTTAATAAAAACTGCTGAGGTTTTAATAACAACCTCAGCAGTTACTTCTGAGACCTTATGATAATTTTATGAATCTTTGAGACATTTCATTCATTAATTCTTTTGCTTGGGATTTAATTGTCATTTTCCCTAAAAAAACTCAAGATGTTCACATCCTCGATGTTCAAAGAGGCAAGAGCGATGAGTTTATATAAAACTTCAAAGTTTTAAGCAACATTAAGAATTCAGTCACAGAGTTTGTTATAGCATTGAGAAATCAAATTTAAGTAAGGTGAGATAAAATTTTATAAAAAAGAGTTCTTTTTTTGCTGAACATTATAAAAAAATAGTTCATATTGTCCACTAAAGCAGCAAGTAATTAAAGAAGAAAAATTTGTGCGCAGTTGACTTAGTAAACACGAATATATTTGACATCACATGCTTATTTGTCCTAGTAAAATGGGTTTAACCTGTCACACCGATCTGATTAAATTCGTTTAATTGGTGAGTTGGATTTGTGATTTTGACCTCTCAGATAGAGTTAAACCCTCTAGGGTCAGCCTTAATTGACTGAAGGCTTAAAAGGATCAGCCTGTTTAATCTCATTAAATTTATACTCAAAAGTTTTCATTTGAAAACAATGTTGATAATGTTTTTTTAAGTTCAATATTAGCGTAAAAGTTTTAAATTGTAACAGCGTTCTATATTTTGTTGGTGAGCTTTATGAATATTTTTGCAAGTACTATTTAAATGTAAAGTGGCAGATTAAATATGATGAATCCAGGAACCCGTGGCCAGGGATATAAAAATTTTAAAATAAAGTATTTTCATTGATATTTCAAAATAAATATTAATCTAGAATTAGGAAAAGAATTTGTAAGCAATACAAGTCCTTTTGACTTTCCTCACACTAAACAAGCCATGAATATTAATTAGACGGATACTGCATGGAAGCAAGGGTACGTTTGTTTGTTTGTTTGTTTCTTTCTTTCTTTTTCCTTTTATACATTCCACTAGCAGGACACTTCATCAGTAACAATGACCAGCCTTCTAAAATTGAAAACATGATGAATAAAGTTGCATCAACCGGAAAAAGGTTAATCCCTCACAACATGATGAATTAAGATTTGAATTTTGTTATGAGATGTCCCCACATCTAGTATCCAACGGTGCTTTGATTGCCTTTTGTAATATGATACTCATGCTCAACGTGTTGAATCCATATTAGTACGATGTAGTATTCCAATTTATTAGTTTTTTTTAATAGATACTGGATAGTAAATATCAATTAAAAATGTTGGTTATTTATTGATATTAAAAAAATTGATAGATAAAAATGTTCATATATATAAGTTGAAAATACTAGAAATCTTAGTCGAAGACACCTTTAATTAAACTTCTTTCTCTCTTTTTATATTTCAACTCTTTAATTTTAATTGCCTTGTCAAGTCTTTCTTTTGCGTGACTTGTCTCTTCTTTATGTAGTTAATTTTATTCGAAACATTATCGAATATTAAATGGAAATACCTTTTTCATTGGTGATTTAAATTTTAGAGCTTGTTTCTCTTCCTAAAACCTAGGTTTGGAAAACATATGTTTTAGCTAAATTTTGGTTTGAAACTTAGGTTTTCAAAAAGCTATTTTCTTATCAAATCACACCCCCTCTCCTAATAAATTTTCTTTCCTACTATTTCTTTCTTTCTCTTTCCTCTTTATTACCCACTTTTTATCTCAAATTTTGTAATAGCCAATAACTTTTCAAACACAGTCTTAACATTTGGTTTGTTTGCTTCGTTCTAGTCATGGTTGACTTTGATGTGCTCTAATCTCTATGTTGGGCTTCCTTGTTGGGTCTTAGATGAGTAATGTTTTTTTTGTTACCCGCCCGATCTTCAGAACTTCACCACGACTAATCCAGACTCGATCTGCGTCGCGCATCTGGGAAAGGTGGGAATGTCATGCTTCATCTTCTGCCTATGTCTCTATGTTTGCATCACTGTGTGTGTTGCTTAAAGATTGGGCTTTACTTGGTCTCACAACTTCTCATATTCTGTAATGAGGCCCAATTCTATATGTACTCTATTCTTTTATTTTATTTTGAGTAAAGTTGTTCTTAAATTAAAAAAAATATTAAACATTTAGATCTAACCCTTACTTTTATGATGCGATGGAGAAGGAGGAAATTTTTGTAGATGTATCAGTATTGAATTAAATTCATGAGACATATTTGTATTTATTTTTATTTACTGAAATTTATGAGTAATTTTTTTGCCTTTTTTAAAAGTCAAATTGGGTTTGAGGTTAGAAAATGCATTGAGTAATGAAGTGCTTTATTAATTTGTGTTTCCTTATTAGAATTTGAAATAAATAGCATTAAGATAATTGATTTCAGTGAATTAAATTTTGAAACAAACAATAATCACTTTAAAACTTTAGCACTCATAGTAAGAAATGAATTTAAAGCAAATAACCAAAGTCAACATACTAAAACATTAATTAAAATTTGACCAACCCCATAATTAACTTGGATTACCAATGCAAATAATAAATGCAATTATTTAAATACAGGGGCATTGGAAATAAATCCAAGATTGGTGCATGCAACACACACCTTCAAATTTGAAATTTTAATTTAAACATGTTCACATGAAGCGATGAACCTTAAAAAATAATGACAGTCATAACAAGAATTTTGTAATTTTCTAAATAGATAATTCGAAGAATAATTAATTAATTAATCAATTAATGTCACACAATTTTTTTGGTCATATGATACGCATTTAAACATTAATTGTTCAATGTATTTCCATACATCATAAATTTAATTTAACCATCAAGCCATATACATTTAACTAATTAATCTGACAGTTGACAAAAAAAGATAGAACTCAACATCTAATTGTGCGTACGACATTCTTAATTAAGAAAGACAAATTCCATTTTTGTTCTGCTAAGATTTGAAACCTAGATTTTCTCTTCCTACTTTTTCTTATTTTCTCTTTCCTACTTTTTTCCTTCTTTCTCTTTCCTCTTTCTTACTTTTTACCTTCTTTCTCTTTTATCTTTCATACTTTTTCTTTCTTTCTATTTCCTCTCTCATTCGTATCTTTCCTCTCTTTCGTAATTCATACTTTTCATTCTTTTTCTTTTCTCTTTCCTACCAATTTTTTGCCTCGGAATTCGTAAAAGTTAATAACTTCCCAAATTTAAAACCTAGGTTTTGCCTCGGAATCTATAAAAGCTATTTTCCAAAATCTTTTCTTCAAAACCTAGATTTTACCTCAGAATCTGTAAAAGCTATTTTCAGAATAGCTTTCAAACAAGCTCTTGACCAAGTTTGACACAACTAACAAATTGTGTTTGACCTTATTAAGAAAGGCAAAGTCCATTTTGATTGAAATAGGATTGTTCAATGTATTTTCATAAATCATACATTTAATTTAACCAGCAAGTGAAATGCATTTGACTAATAAGTTTGACACAGTTGACAAATTTTTGGTTCTCTTAAAGATGAGAATAAAACTCAATCTCTAATTATGTGCATAGATGATCGTGTTAAAAATGTAAGTTAATTTCTGTTCTCCCAAGATTGTTCAATATATCTCTATAATTCATAAATTCAATTTAATCAACAAACCATATATATATATATATTATTAAGTATGACATAGTTAATAAATTGCTGGATTTCTTCAAAATGCAAATAGAACTCAATTTTTTACTGTGTATGAAGAAGACCTTACTAAGAAAGATAAAATCCATTATGGTCCTATTAAAATTATTCAATATATCTAAATAAATCATAAATTCAATTTAACCAACAAGTCAAATACATTTAACAAATAAGTATGAATGTTTGACAAATTATTGAATCTCTTAAATATGAAAACAGAACCTTATAATCTCTAATTATGTGCATGAATGAATAAGATCTTGTTAAGAAAGATGCGGTCATGTGATACATACATCTTGAAAGACATGTAATACTTAGCTGTCAGTCTCTATGCATATCTGAAAAGAAAAATCAATTTCACCATGCATAACTGATTTTAATAACTGTTTAGGAGATTATTTTACGTAAATCGACGGAAGTATGTGAGAGTAGTTTTGTCTTGACTTGCATGCAATCTGGGGTGTTTGGGAACACTTCTGAACTCCTAAAAAGTTCGTTCAACAGTGTTTTTTCACAAAAATAAGATAATTTCCTTCACATATTTATCTCGACTTACGTGAGAGCACTTCTCCGTTGCATTCTCAAACGAGCCCAATATATACCTAATATATGATGATTTACTTCTGGCTTTTTTTATAACACAGTATATTTTGTTGATAACGGTTTGATGATTTATCAACTCCTTTAAAGTCCCTCCTTACTTTTCCCCCCAAATTTAGAGACCATTTGAATGGTTATTGGTTGCATTATATCATCGATGTGTTTTCATATGTAACATACAATTCAGTTTAACCAAACCAATTTGACGTAGTTAACAAATGGTTAAATCTCTTAAATATATAATCAAAATTTTAATTAATTGCAGATTTTATTGAAAAAGACGTTATGCGTGTTTGGCAATGCAATTTTAGGGTTGATAATTTAACAATTTATTAAACTACAGACTTTAACATTTGGTAACTCTTTCTTTTAAATATATTTTGAGCAAAAAATTATCTTTTAACAGAATAAATACACCATAAATCTAACATTTATTTAAATATAAATGTATTATATTAAAATACATTCTAATAAAATTGCGATTTTTCAAACTGAATTGTATTAATCTCTGCGTCTCGAAAGAGATCAGCATTTACCTGCTGGTCTCCAAAAAATTTCTTTTCAATTTCAGTTTTTTTAAGAAAAAGAGAATTGAAAGAAACTCTCTCAAGTGGGCCCCACAGTAGTTTCTTGTCACGAACATACATACTGCATCTGCCCCGATTAGAGCAAACCTCTTCAGTTACTGTTGAAGCTTCCTTAATCGATTCTATGTTCTTCTAACCATGGCCGAACTCGTGTTCTGTCTGTCCCACTCCGAGGTAACCGCCTCTTTCTCTCGCCCCCTCTCCCCGTCTCTCCATGTCTTCCTTGCCTATATAACTGCTGATAATAACCTCTGCCTATGTCATTGAAATCAAATCTCTCCTTGTTTTGTGCTTTCACTCCTACTAGCAGCAGCAGCAGCAGCAGCAGCAAAACAAACACTCTGAAATGAGCATTCCGCCGGCCATGTGGATGGGACCCCACCCGCCGCCGTTCACTGCGGCACAGTGGCAGGAGCTGGAGCATCAAGCTTTGATATTTAAGTATCTCAAAGCCGGATTAACCGTTCCACCTGACCTTCTAGCTCCGATTCAGAAGAGCTTCCAACTGATGCCGGCTCCTCATTCAGCTCGTAAGCCAACAAAGGAACCCCCAAATTTCTTCTCCCTATTATCCCCACATTTTTTCTCACTTCGCTTCTGCTCCAAATCCCTAATATCTTCCCAGTATTATAAATTAACTGTCCTTGTTTTTTTTTTGAAGTGGGTTACAGCTCCTATTTCGGGAATAAGATAGACCCAGAACCGGGACGGTGCCGGAGAACAGACGGCAAGAAATGGAGGTGCTCGAGAGACGCACACCCAGATTCTAAATACTGTGAACGACATATGATTCGCCGGCGTCATCGTTCAAGAAAGCCTGTGGAAACATCACAAGCTGCTCATCCTGCTGCCACTCCTCGTCCTCCTTCTCAGTCATCGGAGGTTACTGTTGGTGGGGCCCAAACTGGCTGTGGAAACTCATTTCCCAGCCTGCCTCTGCACACAAATGGAACTCGTGAGGGTTTAAGCCTCGGAAACAACAAAAACGAATCACAGCTTCAGATTGAGTCTCTTCCCACTGAGATTAACAAGAAAGAGTACAGGTATAAATAGTATCATCTATTATTCTGAATCGATCATTGTCATTGGATTGTTTGAACTGTGTGCATGCAATGTTGTCTTTCTGGTGTTTGACTTATGGTGTCATATCATGTTTTCTGAGAGTCCAAGACTGGTTTTTTTTTTTGTGCTAATGATGTTTTGGTGACAGGGACAAAAGTATTATTATCTTTTAGACTCTTGTATGTGTGGTAGCTGTAATGTCAAGTTACCTCACATGTGTGGATCATTACGATGTGTTGGATGGGAAAGAGTAAGAGGTAAGTAAACTAGCTTGTGCTTTGAAGCTAGTCTTGTATTCTGTACAACAACTTTTTCTTTTTGTGTGCGCGTTTGGAAGGTAGAATCTTTTCAAATTTAAGTCTAGTTTCAACGTTTGCATTTAGTACCAACAAATGGGCGTTGGGGACAAGAACTCAGTTGTCAACATTTCTGAAGTATTCTCGTGATGTTAATCTGCGAAATCATCAAAGCAAAATTCTGTGGACATGAATATGAAGGAGAGAACGAAAGTGGGGTTGGTCAATGTGGTAGCTACCTTGGCCCATTGACCAGAGGTATCGAGTTTGATCTCTGGGCATGAAAAAACTCTATCCCTTCACAGGATCTCAGTTGGGTCGGATTGGATTAGTCGGGATCTTGGTAATGGGATCCGGATACAGTGGTTCTATCGTAACCAAGAAAAAGAATATGAATGGGAGAGAATTTTATGTTATTCATCATCAATACATGCTGTTTAGATCGTTGAATGAAGTTTCTGAATTGCCTCTCATTTCTTTTTATCTGATTGGTGATATGCATTTTCCATTTCTTCCTCCTCCTTTGAACTCTTGTGGACTTGTCTTAGCTGCTTCTCTGTGTTTTATTTATTCTTCATGATGAATGTGGGTCCCATGTATATTGTGTACGGTATTTGATAGTGTCTCATGAATGTTGCATCTTGTTCAATATAAAGATTATGCACTAACCACATTCACAGGTTTGGACTGCAATCCGAGGTAGATGAGCATGACTTCTTCCAGAAAGACGTGGGAAGCGTGAGGTATCTTGGTTTCGACTCTTCCTCCGACAGCATGTGGTCTCAACTGTCTCACATTTCCTCGAACGCCGTCTCTGAACCGAGCGATAGCCCTGTCATGGCTAGCAACTGCTTTCAAATGCACTCCATGCCGGGTGCTGAGCAGCAGCAGCCAATGCTGGCGGCTTCAAACATTGATGCCTTGACATCCAAGCAATTTGTCTTCAATGGTCAGTTAGGTTCAACCGGTTGTCTGAAACAGCAGGACTACCATCAGCCTCCTCAGACTCTGATCAATGCATGGCCATGGAAGAAGGAGCTAGGATCGGCGGCAGTGATGGAGTACGGACCGAATAAGGATGTTAACGGCAACCCAGACGTGAATGTTGATTGATGTCGATCTCTGTAAGCTACTTCCATAGAAAGGTTTGAATAAATGTTATAGAATTCCTCAAGGCATTGAAAAAGAAGAATTCTCAGACTGAGAGCAATGAGCATATATGCTGATATCAGAGGAGGAATCACAATATTAGTTTCCAAGCTCCTCCAATATATATGTGGTTTCATTTTTCATACTTGAAGGATTTCTGTCGTTTTAATGTTGCAAACTTGGGGTTTTTTAAATTTTAATTTATTGTACTGGAATTTAGTTTCTTCATGCTCTTGAATTTCTCTGTTTCCTTTATTTCATTCCCTTTAATTTATTGTAACTCAGTTCTTTATTTTTGAATTTCCATGGTTTCTGCACATATAAACCTCTTGCCTGATTAAGCATCGGTGTTATGTTCTAAGCAGTCCATCATGGGAAAGTGGAGAGATCAATCTTAAAAGACTTTGGGGGAAAAAAACTAGATAATTTTCCATGCTTTGTATAGAAAATTATAAACAAACTTCAATATCCATGGCGTGGAAATATAAACTGATTGTTACAAAGTTTACATTTTAAACTGATGTTGATGACACAATATCACAACAGAAAGGCGTTCTGGACACAACGAAACAGAGCAAGATAAAATATGAAAAATAATCATAATAGAAATATAATTTATATGAATAATGAGGCTCATCATTCTATATAATGAAGGCGTGTTGTATGATATAGCAAATATAATAAATTATATATATATATATAAATGTATCTAGTTTTCATAAGAGTGGCAGTGAAGCTTCGTGGCATGTATTTAAAAAGACATGTCATGTACACAAATAATGGCTTCGTTTGGAAACCCGTTGAGAAAACGGACACAGATTCCTAGGTACTTTATGTGAGAGGAATTTTGTCTCGGCTTGCGTGAGAATGGGTTTTGGGGGTCAAAACGGGGTTCCTAACGGAAACCCAAACGAAGCTAATAATGCTGCAAAAGCTCATGCAAAAGTTTCTTTCTTCCTGTTTTCTCCTCCACTTTTAATAAAGTGGATATGACGTCAAGCCAATGCTGAAAACTAACTCCGAGAACCAACAAACCTATTTTACAAGAAGATTGGTTCCGTATGTAAAAAATAAAAACACATACTCACACACAAACTAAATAAACACTCCTCAAGAGTTAATTGTTAGAGTTGAAAAAACCTATATATTATAGGGCAGCACCTTGTTAAAAGCAATTTCTCCAATATGAAACTCTTGATAGTATCCTGGACACAGTAAGCATACTTGTGCAAAAGTTAAAGGAGGTAAAAATGAACAAAAGTACGTGCCCGTCTAGGAAAGTAATGGAGAAGTGCTTTTACGGTTTACAAGATAAATATGTAAGGGGGATTATCTCGATTTACAGAAAAACATTGGTAAACGTGTGTTTGGGGAGCCTAAGCGCTCTCCCAAACTGGCACTACATATGCTCGTAAAAGTTAGGGTTGCACAACTAATCCAGAAACCCGTTTGTTCGTCGTTAAAGCTGTTTGGATGTGGTCTGAGCACAATTCTGTCCAAAAAAAATGAACTCAAGACAACACATGACAAGATCGGGTTCAACCTGACCATCATGTTTACCTGGACTTCAAGTTAAATATTTATATTGTTTGGTTTTAGTGACATGGTGTGAATTAAATTATGTTTTCATTATTTATATTCATTTATTTCTTATTTCTTTTTCATTCTTTTTTAGTTACTATGGGAATATAATTTTTTGTCTTTTAATATCCATTCAGCATATTAAAATTGTTCACTAATTTTTAGTCAAAAAACTACGCACAAAACAGATTTTTCTCTCAAAAAAAGTAATGTGAACAGTAGGATCAATCCAATAACCAATAGACCAAGTATAACCAGATTTTGATACTTGGCCTAATGAGACTAGATCGGTCTTCGAGCAAAAAGTCCCAGCCCGATCTTTTTTAAACCAGACTATGAGCTGATGCTTAGCGTAATCTAGTTTAGTGAGGTCTTGGTGCAGCCTAATCTTGGGAAGTAAAACTGTGAAATCAGCATATACACCGTACCCATCAACAACGGTGTTTGGCGTTGAATGTTGGTTACTGGTTAGAAAGCAGAGTCAAAGAACGCTTTTAAGAGTAGATAACGCCCAAAAGAGGGTAACAAGTCAAACTTCGAGTGGAACTTCTCTTTCTGTCAAAGCATCAAAACGATCCATCCCATACACATGATATGTCCCCATTTGATTCTGTTTGGATTTTAACCATTCTCGTCCACAACATGTTCAGTCCTTCCATCACATTACTTTTGTACTTCCTTCCTGCTTCCTTTCAAACAAACAAAGGCCCAGAAGATTCAACTATCACACCCTTCTTCTCTGGCTTTTAGAGCCTTTTCTTCACCATCAAAACCCACCTGGGTTCTTAGAATACACATTCCCTATATTACTTTTGCTTTTCTATCACAATAACTTGGACAAATTTGATAAGACTTACCTTAATGTTATAATATCTTAATTCGTTGTCGCATTAGTGGATGTAAAACTCTTAAATATAGTCTAATAATGACTATTGAAGCTGGGAAACCCAGGACGAATGAGGCTGTGAAGCTCGGTGATTAATTCTGAAATCTGCAGGACAATGATAAGGTAGTGTCTGTTCTGATGACAGGGGTAAGAATCAGTGGGGGGACTCGCTGTTCAAGGTTGATATCTGGAGGAAGCAGTGCCTGAACCTTATTCTTTGATTGGGAATTCCCACTAGTGATGTAAAACGTTGGTGCAACGTTTAAGAGGATAGTTAAGTTCATCATTCTAGAAAGAAAGATTATGACCAGTACGGCTGTGCATGGATCCGCTTGGACTGGGTTAGCCATCAACCGATGTCTGATCTGAATAAGAGCTTGGAAGGAATGAGGCAGTATATGGTCCAGTTTGATCCAATTCTTACTAGAGGTGGACTAGACTAGACTTGGTCCACTGAACTACCGAAACTGATCTAAGTAGTCTAAAACCCCAATTTACTTTAGGAAGAATTGGAGATAAATCTCCATTAACAAATTAATTGGAGAATGGAACTTACATAATGTAGAAGGTTAATTGCATTTGTATAATGTAAAAGTTCAATTGCATATCGTAAAATGTCAATTGCATAATATTTCGTGGCACCATCATATGACCGCGTTCAATTAACTGCATGTTAGACTTGTAATTAATTCATAAATTGTACTCAATAAGCAATGCAGAACAAATTGTACTTTTATTAATCCTAACCCTATTGTTACCGGTTACTGATGGTTGCGAATTTACATACACAATCCTTTAATTGAATGGATATAACATATCATCCCGAGATCGGACCGGTCCAGTCCAAGTGGTCTCATCACTTAATTTAAAACTCAATCCAACCAATTAGTCTGGTTCATTTCAGTATAATTTTATTATAAAGTTTATAATAAACTAAAATGGATCGGACCATCTTGGCTTGAAATAAACCACTGGGTTTTTACACACCCCTAATGCTTAGACTGTGTTATCTAAGCCATGTTTCACAAAATATGCCCATTAGAATAATCTCTTTAAATATGAAACCATTTAGAATGATGTTTAGCGTGACTTTGTACAATAATCAATGGTTTACAAGGTTTGTTGTAGTGAATATTGAGCTGATCTGATTTAACTCCTTGTACATGAACCAATCAAAAAAAGGAAAAGACAAACAGCTTCACTAAAAGTCTAGACCAAAATATATTCTGTAGTGCAAGCCTATCCTGGAAGATTGAATGCTGTCAATTCTACTTCCTCTTCAACAACCAATGCAAAATGAAGGCTATACATTTAGCAGCGAAAGAAGCTATTAGTCTTTTCCTGTAAAGAAACAAGCAAGTGTTTCAATATTTGATCTCCATTCAGAAACTAGGGAAAATTCACACACCAAAGGAGCTAAAAAAACTAATCT
>JANTPZ010099066.1:0-12122 GCA_025593235.1 Vachellia pachyceras
ACCTAAAAATGAGACTTTTTCATATGCAATCTAAAAAGTTTGTGTATTTAGGCCGCCACCTGTGATCTAAATACATAGGTTTTTTAAACCTCATGTCACCCATACGATTTATAAAAATGATTTTTTATTAGTTTTATCTTTCTTTCCCTTAATTTCCAATTTTGACTCATGCAAGGAATACCAATCAACAGACATTGTTACAACAATTTAATTCATATATATTTTTAGTGAAAACTCAATCATCAAAATAAAATTCATTCAATATACATTGTCACAGTATGGTTCCAACAATGTGGACTGCTCTTCCCATAGTTCTTTCAATTTTGAGAAATAGGCCCCGGGCATGATCAGTAGCTTCTTTTTCTTTAAATGTCAGTCTACCCTTAAAAAATGTACATGTCTACTTACAAAAAAAATATTCACTCTAACGTTTATGGATGTAGTCATGATCCTTTTCAATAAATCATTTTGCAAGTTCATACATCTTAAATATCAAAATCATATAAAGCATTAATTAATTATATAAATCCAAATTAAGAGAACAAAAAATTTATAAATTTAATGAAAAATATATTAACCTCTTGATGAGTAAACTCAGTCATGCCTACTAGTGTGTAAATATCAATTCTGACAATCAAATGAATATATGAGAATATCAGTCTCAAAATGGTGACTTGTAATAATACTCAAACAATACATATAATCCTTAATATATTAACCATTTAACTTTTTTATGAATATTAAGGAAGTTAAATGCATTACTTAAAAATATTTATTCATATATTATTAATTTATATATCAATTTAAAGATAGACAAATTAGATGGAACAAAATTGATAATTATAAATACTTTTAAATAATATATTTAGTTTTCTTAATTTTCAAATAAAGTCAACTATATTAAGAAGTGGAGGTAGTACTTGTTTGGTAACCAAGACTATTAGTGAGGAGCAACGGGTGGGCGGGTCTACCTTGTGGGGTAACCTGTGGCCTACCTATTTTCTGCTTCACCAGTATAAGGCAGCCCGTACTCATAGGTGAGCTCGTGTTGACCGTACAAAGGTACGGGTCTAAACAGACATGTTCAAATAGATTGTTTTCCCATAGGTCCGGGGCGGTAAAACATTGTTAAAATTCAAGGAGGTAAAATAAAAATTTAAAGAACTAAAGATTATATTAATCCTATTACGTATTTGCAAGTTGATATTTGTAGCTTTCTAATTAACCATTATTTTGTTGGGTGACACGTAGTACAAAGTGGTGGGAAGCATCGATATGTCCGAACATATTTCTAGTATCTGCCAGCATTTGAAGGGTAGCTATAGCTTTACCTCTGGAATCTAAAGTATATAAATATATATGACCTTCAGCTAACACATGAGCAGCCAAATCTTAATATTGCTACCTAGCTTTGCGTCTCTGCCATGTAACTCTTCTTCTCTTCACTTGTTTCAACAATATCAGTCATCAGCATGGTTGGCTCTCTCTCTCTCTCTATCTCTCTATATATATATATATATATATAAAAGAGCATATTCATTTTCTGGGAAGAAAAGGTCTTGTATATATATATTGATGTCTCATTTTCTGTGTATATATGGCAGATGTCAATGCCGGTGATGATGCTGAGATCCATGGTGACTATGGTTAGGGCGATTGTGTGTGAACCTGCCTCCGCGTTGACCACCATCCTCTTCTACGCCAATCTGCTTCCTCGCCACCCTCAGTTGCAGCGATCTCTCCGGCGACATTTGCTTCACCGTCACAACTATTTCTTCCATCTTCTCATCAACATCTTGGCCTGTCTCTGGTATACGTACTGCTATCTCTCTATTCATACATATAATACATAATGCTTAGTATATACTATATCCTATCAAAATTGTCATAATATTCATATGGTGCTTCTCATTTGAGAAGATTGTGTATTATGTCACTGATCAGTTTAGGGTTTTATGCAGAGAATGATGGGAGCTTCATTGATAATCGAGCAACTTTGAGGTTTCATTCTCATTCTTACATATTTGAGGGTAGGAATTGAGTCATAGCCTATATTAATAAGAGTGGCGGAAGAGTACGTAACAATTAATATGATATTAAAATTTAATGTAATTAATAAAGATAATAATAAAATCACTTAAATTTTATGATAAATTTTATATTATTCTAAATGATTTTATTTGTATTATTAGTTATGAGTTACTTAACATTAAGGATACGAAAGAGATCATTGTTATCATAGTTGTGGTATGAAGGAGCAATTGCATGTATTTCCAAACTTCTTTAAGATAGAGAAATTTGTAATCAGATATCAAATAGAATAATTAATGAATAAAATATTTTAAAGATTTAAAAAATTACTATAAGCTCTCTGTAGTAGCTGTTAGGTTTATCATTAATAACCTTACTAGCCTTCATTAACAACTTCGCAGCTACTCATGAGACCTTATAGTAATTTTGTGAATTTTTAAAACTTTTTATTCATTAATTATTCTATTTGGGACTTACTTGTAAATTTTCGTTGTAAGATATTTCGTTATGGTCATACATAGCAATTACAGATATTTGTAGGTGAAGAATTTTAAGTTTAATGAGACGTTGAAGGCGAAGTAATAGCTACTCGCTTGTGTGATTGTTAGCTACCCAACGGTCAAAAAGATCTCTGAATAGTCAACATCGCCTGCTTATGTTATGGCTACCAAATCTTTCCGCTCGTATTATTAGGCTTGGGCTCTTTTAGTTGCCTCCAAACTGGGCCACTCATCAAGCCCAAGTCCACTCATTGTATTATCTTCCATTTGAGCCCAGCAAGATTTTTTTTTAGATATAAGTATTCTTCTACTGAAAATAATCATGTTTAAGATGAAATTCGAATATTGATTTACAATACTTATGATTAATTTAATCAAACCTAAATTTAAAATCAACTATAATGTTAAATAAAAAAGTGAGGATGCTTTTGGAATTTGCTTGGCATATAGGTGGCCCACTTGTAGTTTACCTAAACTCAAAATCAGACTCTTGGACTCAGTCACTTACTGTGACTAATTGTATGGAAATATATTTGATGTTTTTTAATAAAAAGTTATATTATATTTACATCTATAATTAATACGTAACAAGATGAACGTATTGCGTTTAAGGAAACGGTTTTAATGAAGACCTAAAATTAACTGAAGGTAAACTGGAATTATTTACCTTTTTTCCTAATATCTTATTAATTAATTTCCACGGGAAAACTCTTAAAAAATAAAACAAAAATAATTTTTAATTGCGTTTTTTATTTTTGCATTTCTTAGTTTTTATTTTACAAAGTACAAAACAGTTTATATTTATATTCTGAGACTTCTCTTTAATAGTTATCCAGAGATCCAATAAAAAAAGGTATATGCCATCAAATTAATGAATCATAATTTGTGCCTTCTTAAAAGAATGGTTAAAAGGGGCAAACCCCTTTCAGTTGTAATAAAAGTATATAATTTTAAAAAGGTAAAATAAATAATTAATTGAATGGATGTGACATGAGCTCCTTGGATATCCTCACATCACAGTTGATGCATGATTAATTTTTCCCTATATTAAATTATTGTAGCGTCCTAGTTTTTACTTTTTAATGATGATCTGTACTTAATGGGATTGTAGCAAGTGTTTCCAAGATTGTGACCCGATGATGAGTTATTTAATTAACCTAAATTTTAAATCAAGGGAAATTTACAATCATGTCTTAAATAAGAGAATTAATGAATAAAAAGTTTTAAAGATTCACAAAATTACCATAAGGTCTCAGGAGTAACTGTGATATTGTCATTAACAACTTTACCAGCCTTCATTAACAACCTCAGCAACTGCGCTCCTGAAACCTTATGTTAATTTTGTGAATCTTTATAATATTTTATTCATTAATTCTCCCGGAAATTGAATGTAAATTTCCCTTAAATCAACTATATATAATGATACATTTGTTTGACATCTAGGTGGCCCATTTGTTTGGCATCCACATGATCCACTTGTAGTTTAACTAAACTCAATCATACTCTTAGAGTCAGCTCACTTTCTCTGACTAATTGTAGGGAAAAACATTTGATGTTTTTTAATAAAAACTTATATTATATTTACATCTATATTTAATACCGCCCCCTCCAGTTAAAGACTTGTGCAATGGGGCTGTAATCTCTACTAGGCCAAACTTGAAGACTATCCTCATCTCGCTACCTGTGGAAGCTATCCAAATAAGGAAGGACAGTCTACAGACTTGATGCAGTGGTGAAGGATTATAACGAAAATTACTTTGTTGATTCAATGGAATTAGATTCATTGGTAGTGATTAAAGACTTGGAGCAGGAATTTGTAAGCCTACTTGTTCTTCATCGTAATTGTTGATGATTGCTGATTCAACTACTGAGTCTGCAGGTTGGTCATATGGCTTCTGATGCAATTGAGGAGGGGCTGAAGGACTTTGTGCACATACTTGATCCAGTTATTGGTAATGATAATGACTGATTTGTTTGGAGATCATGATGAGCTGATGATGAAGAGGTAGCATGCTGATGGGAATGAAGAATCCAAGGAACTTGAGGTTTTGATTGATTCCATTGGTGTTGATTGATATGGGAGATCATTATGAACTGATGATGGAGGAGCTTGTTGATGGGAAAGAAGAGTTAAAGGAATTTGAGTTGCTAACTAATTCGTTGGTGAACATGAAGGGTGAGGCATCAAATGAGGGTGTGAAGGAAGGAGATGTTTCAGATATTCTAGACTTAAGTCCTTTAAGCCGATCTCATGGACGCTTGGCCTTTCCTTCACATTGGTCTCTCTCTTAGATTGGCTTCCCACATGAGTCGCATCCCTTGCCAAGACTGCCTTATTACAAATGTCCTTCCACTTCCCCATCCATATCTCTCCACTTCCAAGAGGAGCAAACTGTTGATTTTAAATCATTTATATGATCAGCATATGTATATACACATACAATGGATAATGATTGTAAAATTAAATGATAGTGTGAGAGACAAGAAAAAAAAGTAATATTCATATCAAATCTTGACAAATAGAATATGAGGTGTGTCTACTTACGTGGCATTCTTTATTTTGGGTGGTCGTTCATTGGCGGTGGTGGAGGAGGGCCAAGTGTTAGAGGGTGATCCGGCGGCGAAACACAATTGGATTTGATCTGTTGACAGACCATCTCCTTTTGTTATAGTTTTTTAAAACATAAAGAAAATGATAAAGAGAACCATTTCAATTGACTATATATATCTTAACATGAAAACGCAATTTTTAGGGTGGATGATCTTTTTGAAAGGCGGAATCAAAATATAGTGATAAACAAATAGATGTAATGTAACTTTTTATTTACATGGTAACCAAACTTAATGAAATTAGTTATTTATTAAGAGTGGAGTATAAGATTTTTTTACAATCAAACTATTTCATCATAATTAATTGATTCAGTGACATACAAACAAAATTAATAATGTTAATATCGGGTTTAAATATTTTTAAAACTATGGGGACTAACATTTTTGGACAAAACAAACTTGAAGTAATTAAAACCATAACTTTTAAACTTTAGGAACTAAAACCTAAATCAAGACAAACATAGGGACTAAAAGTGGGTTTAACATATGAATTAATATGTTTGTTTTAAATTATAAGAACTACCTGTTTCAGAAAAAATAAATTTTATGGATAAAAATACAACTTTGAAACTACATAAATCAAAATTCAAATTGAGAAAAACCCTTAATATATGATTATTAATTTGGATAAAAATAATAAATATAGGAGATTAAATGGATCAATTTATTGTATTCTTAAACCAAATTAAACCCTTAATATAATATAATTACGTTGATCACGCTCTCCTTTATCATTCTCATAATCATTACTTAATTCTCATTTTCTGGAATTGTAATTCTCCATTGATCTCTCGGCCATAATTCTCCATTGATCTTTTGATGCAAAAGCCCAAATCTAGCCACATTGGATTGAAACTAACCCACTTAAAGATGTGGTTAGTGTATGAATTTGGGAATATGACTGTGATCATAGAAATAAGAGTATGTGATATCAAAATTACATAGTGTAAACAGCAACACCGCGGTAGAAATGACAAAGGATTTTTTTTTGGTTTTACTTAACCTTTTCCACACTAGTTAGATACAATGAAGATAGAAAATCTGGATAAAGAGAAGACAAATATATATTAAAATATCTCAAAGCAATTGAGTACATAGATTATTCAAGTACATTGAGTATTTTCATATCTCAAAGCAATTGAAAGCAATTGAAATGTACATATGTTGGCCTAATGAGTGAACCAATTAATAACTACAATTCAGGATGACATGGAAAGTGTGAGTAAAAACTGATGATCTCATTGATTCATTGGCGGCAGTGAAGACTGATGCACAACTTGTGAGTCTGCAGGTTGGTAATAGTTCTGATGCAATTGATGAGGAGCTGAAGGAATCTGTGCATATACCTGATCCATCATCATTGGTGATGATGACTGATTGGTTTGAAGATCATAATGAGATGATGATGATGAGGTAGCTTGATGATGGGAATGAAGAGTTGAAGGAATTTGTGTTGCTAACTGATTCATTGGTGAGCATGATGGGTGAGGCATCAGATGAGGGTGTGAAGAAAGGAGATGGTTCAAATATTCTAGACGGAAGTCCTTTAAGCTGAACCCATGGATGCTTTGTCTTTCCTTCATATTGGCCCCTCTTTCAGTTTGCCGAGCTTTGAACTTTTGGGCATGGCTTCCCACCTGAATCACATCCCTTGTCACGACTGCCTTGTTAGCAATGTCCTTCCACTTTCCCCATCCATACCTCTCCACTCCCAACAGGAACAACCTATTGATTTAAAATCATTTATATAATTAAATGAATAATGATTGTAAAATTAAATGGTTCAAACATGAAGTGTGTCTACATACGTACGTGTGTTCTTCTAAAGTCCAACGGCCGACCCTCTTTATTTTGGGTGGCCGTTCATTGGGGTTGGAGGAGGAGGGCTGAGAGTCATCAGGGTGATCCTGTGGAGGAACACAATTGGATTTAATCTGTTGATCCTCGTTGAAAAGCTCTTGATATCGATGACAGACCATCTCCTTAGTGGTGCCGATCGCCTTAGCGATCACCTCCCACCTGTTGGGGTAGCTATCAGGAAACCACCGCACAGCGGCCATAAAATGCATGTCCATCTCCGTACTCCAATTCATCGTCGATCTTCTTCCTTCTTCCCTGATCCGACATTCATGATAATCATATAAATCAATCTCATGATCATATAGACATGACACGCATACACACACACATGTGTGTGTGTGTATTTTACATTACGCCTATGGAGAAAAGATGAAAGATCGCTCTTCCGTTTGTGTGTCCTTGTAGCTCCAAGGAAGAAACAAGAAACACAATGCTCAAGAACCGCTGAACGTAATTCCCAAACGCAAGAGCGATCCCAGAAACAAATAAAATAAAAGATTTATGGGAAAGATGATGAAAGATTTCTATGCAGAAGGTATAGAAAAGATGAAAGATTGCATACAAGAATCAATTGAGTAGGCGAACACTCGCAGCGCGTCACTTGCGTCTTTCGTTCTGGCAGGAATGCAAGTTCTTGAAAAATATCTTTGGGGGTATATATAAAGAGATGGGAGAGACTAGAATGAGCGCTTGCTTTCCCCTCCAAACTGATTTTAAATTTAAATTTAAGTTTGAATTGAAGTGAAAAAAATGCATTTGGGAGAAATACCGTAATTAAATGTAACAATATTTAATATGGTTTGTTAATATTGCATTCACACGGGCGCGCACACATATATATAATGGGAAATACACCTGAGACTTCTCTTTGATAGTTTTTCAGAAATCCAATAAATAAGTTTTATGCCATCAGATTAATGAATTATAAATTGTGCCTTCTTGAAAGAATGGTTAAAAGGGGCAAATCCCTTTCAGTTGTGATAAATGTATATAAATATAAATAGGTAAAAGAAATAATTAATTGAATAAATGTGACATGAGCTACTTGGAGTATCCTCACATAACAATTGATACATGATTAATTTCCCCTATATCAAATGTGTTGGAAAATGGGCCTGATCCACCATTTATGGATTAGGCCCAATACCCATATGATTGTGGCAAATTTGTAAATAGACATTTCTGTGGGAGTAAATTGTTATTTTCTCAAAAAGATTAAATTCAAAACAAACTGAGAACAGTTTTTCATTTAGTGGGATGTTGTTTTTTTTTAAATTCAATTATGGAATTATTAAATGGGAGTTTTCCCCTCAACCACGTGATATTAAGCATATATAGAAACTCCCTCTCCTTCTCACCATGAAACACCCAAAATCCTTCAAAATGATTGTAGTCTCCTAGTTTTCCCAAACAGCTCTACTAGTCATGCAGGAGGATGGGAAATTCTGATCTTCCAGTACGTACAAGGTAGGTTCAATGCTAAATGGGGTGTCCTACTAGTTGATTATGTTAGGATCGATGTGGATGTGGTGGCGTCGCTCGTGATTACTTTGGTGTTTGGCTTGGCGCTTGTCGGATTCCAACAGAAGCTGGGTTTTAGCATAGGTTCAATTGCAGCTGAAGTGCTTGCCATTAAAAGTGATTACAAACCTATTTTTCATCTCTAAAACCATAGATGGAAATAATCAACATTCTCATGATAAATAAATATAAATATATATATATATATATATATATGTGTGCACACAATTGAGTTTTGATGGAAAACACCGTATATTGTAATAAGAAAAGTAACACATTGGTTTCTTATCTAAGCAATACAAACAGCCTCTGACATCCATAGAAATTATATGTTCACAGTTTTCTTTTCGATGGGGTTAAAAAAAATGCAAACTCAAATCATTAAAGGTAACAAGATGGCCAGGTACACTAATATTAGGGTCTTCGTAATAGTCCTTGAAATCTGTTTTTGACTTTGAACTCATTGCAGAATTTTGCGGCGATTAGAACATGAGATACCATGTCTCGATGATGTATTTGGGATGAAGCGATTCTATCAAAGCTGTTCCCGAGCACAACGATGTTGTTTAATAGATCGGCTCTCCAATCCGTCTGCAGGAGATTGTCATATGAAACACATGGTTGGTTTTGGAGCCTTCCTCATGATGTTTGAAGCTGAAGTTTGAAATCTTGATAAAATTGAGAGCTCTCATTATTTGTTGCATTATTATTTCTTCTTCGCAATGATCAATGTCTAAATCTACTGGACCCTATGGTTGAGGGGTTTCCTTCAGAATTTATAGTTTGCAGTGACCCATATCTTCAAATAGAATTTTGGATGGAACTAACATGTAGATAAATATTTCAAATCAAACATTACTTTTCTATTACTCAGCATGTCTAGACTTAAGGTATATTTGATTCTATTCTGACAATTTAATCAATTGAGAAAATTAGATTAAAAATGCTAATATTAATCCGTTTAGTTTGTTGCGTTTTTCTCTTTCTATAATTATTGCTCCATTATTTCTTACACACGCTCATTTCCAACAATCCAATTGGAACCTTATTTTAATTAATGATTGTACTGTCCTAGCTTTGACTCTTTAAGGAGGATTTATACTTAATGCAATTGTAGCAAGTGCCTTGAAGATTATGGCTCATAGATTTTTTACTTTGTAATGAAGAAAATCCTAATCAAGCTTTTAGACTAACGATGCTTTGTTATTCCGGTATCATTCATCTCAATTCTAGAGAAAAGATGAAAGATTGTATGCAAGACCAATGGCTAGAGGTATGTTGTTCCGTTGCTTCTATACGTTTGGAAGATATTCTCTATGCCTTATGCGGTACATCCTGGGTCTATGGGGTGTTAATCGAATTCAACCGGGTTGACCACAAAGTCGCGGGAGACTAATATGCTAATGTCTAATCCGGGTTAAAGGAATTGGGATGTGCCTCTACTATCATGTTAAACTTTTAGCATGATGGTTATTATCACTTTATTCTTAAGCTTATTGCTCATATGATAGGATATATTTAACAAAGACAACACATTAACTAATTAGGACCCCAATCAAATAATCTATATCAGCCATCTTGACGATATATATATATATATAAAGCATAACATTTTTGTGTGTCTACGTTACGTCTATGGAGATAACAATCGATGTGCAGAAGGAATAGAAAAGATGAAGATTGCATGCAAGAATCGATTGTAATTATAAATACTTTATGACATGATATTAATATGTTTTCAAAAAAATTGATTGGAAAATTTTGAAGTTAGCGACGTGAAAGTTTAAATGAAAATTAAGCCTTAAAAAAGCGCTCCTTTATTTTTTTTAATGACAGTACGTGCACCTTTATTAAAAGGGAGAATTACCCAGAGGTCCCAAACAAGGGAATGCGTTATAAAATGGTCCCAAGAGGTTGTTAATGACAAGTTGAGAAACATCATTTACAAGTGAAGCAACTACCATTAACAATCTCTTGGGACCATTTTGTAACACATTCTCTTGCTTGAGACCTCTGGGTAATTCTCCTTTATTAAAACCTAATTAAATACACCAAGCTTGGGAAATATTATATATACAGGTTATAATTTATGAATAATCCAATTTTTATTAAAAAGTAATCCAAATTAATTTACTTTTATATGTAAGTTATGCTGTAGTTTTTTAAAACATAAAAAAAGAGAACCATTTCAATTGACTGTATATATATATATATATTTTAACATGAAGATGAAATTATTAGAGTGAATGTTCTTTTTTAAAAGGTGGAATCAAAAATATTGCATCAAACAAGTAGATATAACTTTATAGTTCTATGATAATGAACTGAATGAAATTAGTTATTTATTAAGAGTGGAATGTGAAATAGTTTGATACTTTGAAACTACAGAAACCAAAATCTAAATTGAGGAAAACTACGAGGATTAAAAATTAGTTTAATACTGAGATAAAAAGATTGCATACAATAATAGATTGAGTTGGCAAACACTCACAAAAGCGTCACTTGTATTTTCTTAGGAATATTTGGGCACGAAAGTGTAAACTATGATTATCACTACAAAAAAAATTTAAATTAAAATTAAGTTATTGATAAACATCTTGGGGGTATAGATAAACAGATGGGAGAGACTAGGATGATTGCTTATTTCCCACTTATCTGGGTTAAAGGAATCATGATGCGCCTCTACTTTCTGCTCAGACTTTTAGCATCATGGTTACCACTTTGTTCCTAAATTTATGGCTCAAATTATAAAATAAATTCAACAAAGGAAACACAGTAACTAATTATAATCCTAATCAAACAATATATATATATATATATATATAAGCTATCTTGATCGTGTGTGTGTAATGTAACAACGTGTTTGAGTGCCTATGGTTATAGAGAACTGAAGTTAACAGTCGATCGATATATACACAAGGTATAGAAAAGATGAAAGATTATATGCAAGACCAATGGCTAGAGGTATGTTGTTCCGTTGCTTCTATACGTTTGGAAGATATTCTCAAGTTTCTTGGCGAAAGGCGCTGTTCTGAATCTTTTCAGCAATAATATTCTCATTATTCAAGAGTTTGAAAGAGAGACTTGCCTTGCTTCATTGTTGAACTTTTAAATGATTGTTTCTTCTTTGTTTATTTGCTTGTGTCTTGGTTGGTTTGTTTGTTTTTGTATTTCCCGAGACTTTGTAAGCTCGGTTTGTGGGTTGTTTGTTTCTGTATTTCCTGTGACTTTGTAAGTTCGGTTTGTTTCTGTCGTAAATTTTATATGTGGGTGTGTCAAAGGAAGAGTCCCACATTATTTGGGATTAAGAGGAGGAAAGAGCTTGCACATGATAAAGGCCACTGGAGACAAATCCGGCAATTTTCCCTTACCCTTTATGTGCAAGTTAATTGTATATTGGGTACTCTTTATTAAAGCTTTATGAAAATAAACTACTATTTTTTAAAGAGAGCTTTAACGTGGAATCCGAAATTTGAAAAAGAATATTATTACTGATTAAAGACTTGATTATGAATTTGTACTTTAATGTGATTTTAAATCACCTAATGATTAGCTTTTTGATTCAATAATGTTTTAAAACCAATTTACTATCACCATTAA
>JANTPZ010099069.1:1908-16355 GCA_025593235.1 Vachellia pachyceras
TCCCCCCCCCCCCAAAAAAAAACATTTGGCAATCATCTTGTTATGTGGTTAAGTGTGAAGTCAGTAAGGACTGCCTAGTGTCACGGGGCCATTACTCTCCCCCCCAAAAGCTAGCTCATGAGGGTGTGCAGCGCACCCGCTTATATAGCCCAGCACCCTCCCGAGCCTCTCCGATGTGGGACTTGTGACACTAGGCAAATTATCTTTAGTATAAATAATGCTTTGGCATAAAACAGGGAGCGTAATCCACATGGATAAATATGTTTGGATAAATATTGCCTAATGATTGAGTATTGAGATGAGCAAGTGTGATGGGAGGAAAGTGCGAGTAATGTAATGAACTAATGAAGCCAGGGTAGCGATCATATTAGGTGGTATTTGCCCTTGATGATTCACCTCGCACTGAGGGGGGCTGGAATGCCTTGCTCGAATTAAGTACTGCTTTCATTATCAATATATTCGAATGAACTGCAACAGCATAGGGCTTGAATGAATATGACCTGACCTGATATAACTATCGTTCTCTTCCCACTCTGAACCATGATATCCACTGAGCACAGAGCGCTGACCTGCGTGGCTGCGCCTCCACACCACCCAACTACAAATATATATATATATATGTATGTATGTAACTTCTGAAAAAACACACGTGTAATCGAGTTTATTAATAGCATATTCTTATATTCACACACTCATGGACGCCATCTAACTTGTCGTCCACCCGCTTTCCCTGAATAAAGCAAATGAACCCCTTTCTTCATTCGCAGACTCGTATTTTGTTTCATTTACAATACGAGTATAATATAATCAATTTACACTTAAAATAAAAGGTGTTGCTTTATCAGAAGCGATTCATTGGGTTTCTCTTTGAATAAGCAACTGCAGTCCAGAATCAACTCTTGTGGCGATCGGTTTTCCCTTCTCCATTAAAAAACTGCCAAAATCATATTTTGATCCTCTCACCCACTTATGTACTTTGGAAGCACGCTTTGATCTGTAACAACTCGTGATTCGAGTTTGCGCTTGTATGTTTTAAAAAAAAAAAAAATTATTCGTTACTCGCCATCACTTCTTTGGGATGTAGACACCAAAAACAGAGATTAAAATCAGAACAAATCAAAACTCGAGAGCGGTAATTTGTCACTTAAAAATAAAATATGACTTTATGGAGGATGACAAAAAATAGGCTCTACATAAAAGGAATGGGAAAACAAATAAATACATTGAATCGAACAAATCCCCACCCATAAATAAATAAAAAACACTTGATACTATGATTACTATGATTCTAGTTGTAGGTACAAAATTTGGAATGTGCATCAATGAATGAAAAGGGAAATATATGGAGAAAGTAGAAGACTGTGGTGTGAAAAGCAGCAGTAAAATGGAGAGGGTGAGGAGTTGGCACATGCAATGCAAGTGTGGCGCTGGAATCCCAAAGGGTAGTTGCCAAAGGGAATGATAAGCGTGGAAGCCTCGGCTGAGAGAGAAATCAAAGGAAGGGAACAAAGAAGTCAAATGTAAGAGAAGGGGGCTGAAATAGGACTTCATCGGAAAGGTTTTTTTTTTGGGGGGGGGGCAAGTTCAATTTAAATCAGTTATTGTTCTGCTTCTAAGAAAGCTGTCAATTAATCTATGCGGGGCAACAAGAAACTAAAGCCAGAGTTCTCTCGAATCAGTGGTGGCGGTTCAATGTCCGCGATGTCTATTTGCTCCATCGACTTAGATATGTCATCCACCGAAAATGGAATGCTGCCAACATCATACATATCCATTTGTTAATAAGCCATCCATGCCTGCATCCATATATATATAATATGAATTGTATGGATCCACCTTACCTGGAATCATCGTCCAGCAGGAAAGAATTACTGACCGCGTTATTTGAATCTTCGGTCATGAGCACTCTCATATTGGCTATTACCTGCACATGGATCACATCATCATCGTCAAGCGCCTTTGATCTATTATGGATGATTCACTCACTTAACAACATGGTTTGAGTACTTACGTCGGAGGACAGGCTGTGCGTGCCATACTTGTCATCCCAGTACATGGTACTTATCCGATAAAGCTGCTGTACGCTGAGGACCTATACACACGCAACTGGTAAGCATCCTTAAAAACTAAATCTTTCTTACTCGAATGACATTGCCTCCACTCACCGGGCACAAGTCATGACTTATTTCATCCAGCGTTTTCTTTGGTTTCTGGTGTATGACCTGATTAACATTCAATTAACGACACAAATCAACACCATCAGGAGCAGACGGTACGAAGCTAAATATTAGGAGCATACCAGGAATCCAATAGCCTGCCTAATATGTTTGAGCTCATCCCAGGCTAAGCCTGCGTACTGCATCGGGGAGGAGGCCGAGACTATTAGTTAACAATTGTACCTTCCGCAAACAGAACAAGAGTTACAGTGTTCTATAATGGATAAGGGGGAAAAATGGACCTCGTCCGTTGCTTTATAACACCAGTGCTCCAATTCAGCCAAACCAGCTTTGACATACTCCCCATTGCTGAATGAGCAGCACTCCCGTCTTAAAAGAAGACTGCAACCAAGAATTCAAATTTGAGATGGTAACACATGAAAATTCCAATACAACAACCCCTTATATGACTGACAGTTCAAGCTCATAAACTAACCTGTTGAATAGCTGGACATTGATAAAAGAAAAAATTTGAGTGAACACCTTCCGAACTAAAAATGGGGGAACCTGTCAAAATGAAGCACGGAGTATCTTCAGTCAAACAACGTTGACTAAAAAGGGAGAATGAGAAATATAAGAGTAAAGCATGGACATGCTGCATGTCGTGAGAATCACATAAATTCCCCCATGGATTCATCATAGTTGTGTATTTAATGTGAGAAATTCAGTTAGATTTTACTAAGAAACCAGGAATTTAACGGGCAAAACTGATCCATAGCTGCAATGAGGACGACGATGTTGAAACAGGTTCTACTAACATGATTTGCTTTTAAAGTATTAAGGAAGTTCCCGAGGCTCTTCACTATCCCCTGCCAGTGCGCGATCAAAGCTCGCTGGGCTTCCGTGTTTGCAACAGAGCGTCCTTTAACCAAACTTGCTCTGGATGTTCTCGGTGCCTGTTGCGTCAATTCAAACAGTTTAGCTAATCGCATTTCTAATATTTTGCCTTGCATGTTACTATTAAAATTTACACTGGACAGATGGTGGTACTGAATGTATTGTTGTACCTGGATGCATAATCCAAGAAAGGGAGATATTTCTTTCTTCAAGTTATCTCGAATCATTCCATATATCTTCTCTACATATGCTGTAAGCTGCTGTTTGAAAAGAAGAGCCGGGTACTTGGCTTCCACTTGTCGCAATGTATCTGCTCCACCGCTACCGTTGATTAGGGCAAGGTTCACTCCAGCTGGTGCTCCGCGAAAACTCTGAAACAAACCTCAAGGATGCAAAAGCTTATCTTTCTCCATACCGGTTAATATTTATTTCCAAATAAGAAAATTATATTTACCTGTGTCATCCTCCCAAATAGTGTTGCGGATGAAGAACGACGGCGTTGCGGAGCCATTCCGGCGGCACCACTTGCCTTGAGCGTGCGCTGGAGCAGCAGGAGAAGTGTAGAGGCATTTGATAACCAGTAAGCCAAGGTATCATTGTTATCCTGGGTCTATACTCCACATGTAAATATTTGAGTCAGAAACATCATGAGAGTAAGAAAACTAGCTTTCAAGAGTTGAACCTTATTAACCTCAATTGCATGGCCAATAGTTTGAATGATACGATCAAAAACGCTAGTACGCTCTACTTCAAACGATCGCCAGTGCAGGAGGCATTTGTATACGATACAGGCTGCAATTGGTCTGTTCCCAGCAAAGCCTAGATGCTGTGCAATGCATCTGATGAGTAACTCTTGATTCTCCTGCTGCTTATCATTTAGTGACTTTTGTGGCCTATCTTCCATTTCGTAGTGTTCCCTCTGAATCATGGATGGGCTATGAAGATCCTACTCGGATCATCAGGAGATCAAGAAACCATCAATCAAATTCACACACACAAACAATTCGCAAGCATGCACTTGCTTAAAATAATGTTAGTTACCAAAGGTGCCTTTGCTTCCCCTCCAACATGAGCCCCACCTTCGGCACCTCTCTGTCAAGAGAGAAAATGAAGCCTTTAAAACTATCTTGCATCTTTAAATTATTATCATGGAGGGAAGGCTGATATCAAAGACTACCTGAATAATAGATCTGGAGCGTCCCGAAAGGAACTTATTAGGTGCCATGGACAAAGCTTGTTGACGTAGAACCTGATTCTCTGATTCTAAATTAGTAATCTTCTCTTCTAGCCTGATCAAAGAATTACGAGATCTCAGTCATACATCTAAGGCAAAAGTGGCTATGCCAATGATAAATTTTATGGAATCGTAGAAAAAAAGGTATAAATTATTGACTTTGTCAAATTTAGGGAGATAAAAACGGATAAAAGAAAAGGAAATCAGCTCTGACGATCATTCAATCATTTGACCACACTATTCCTAAGAGATTGAACTCCGTAGTTAGGAATACAGTATAGTAACAAGTTTGCAATAACAGAAGTCAGGAAACTGTTGCTCGATTGGCATGGGAAAAGGAAATCACCGTCAGGGTTTATCATTCATTAAATATATTACCTGGTCAATGATTCTTGTAGCTGACGAACCTTCTTCTCTGCGTCTTCTAATTTTTTACCCCTTTCTTCCCTGGAGACTTCGGCTTCATTGTATTTTCTTGCAAAGTCATCTGCTCTCTCTTTTTCTGACTGGAGCCAGGTCTGTGTGAACGTAAAGCAGAGGCAATAACATTCATAACTCTGGATGATCATTATATGCCGCTAGCAAGATCACATAAAGCTCTAGAATAAACTGAAATCTTTGCCATCTTCTAACATATCAGTATAGCAATATATATATATATATATATTCAGAAACAGGTAACTTTAAACAAATATTCTTGCATTATGTGATACCATTTAAAGTACATCAATTTATCTTGATTAACTCTACTTGGCCATTGAAAATTAAGTAATTTTCACCAACTATTGACTACTTAGATTTAATCATGTATTTATTTGACAAGAATCTACAATAAGTTAAATTTAAAGATGGTTTTTCATATGAGCACACTGATGAGGAAGTTTTCCTGATAGGTATGCCAACATCTTTAGGGTGATTCATGATCCATTTCATTTCACAAGCTACGTGTACACCGGAACATAACAAGTGCGCTTGCATTAAAAATTCATTTCTGATCCTCAATCAGATATAGTTACGGTCAGTTATCAAATTTTGTTCCACGTAAGTAGTCAAAATGGAAAAAGACTTGAGAATTGACTAGTGAGTGATGAACCGCTCTCTAAGAAGTATCAAATTGAAATTGTGATGTCGTACGTGATTCTCATATCAAAATATGTGCTATATGCAGAAAGAGATGGATGAAAGGGTCAAAACGAAACTAGTTCTTTTTAGAATGAACGTTCTCACCTTCAGGCTCTCAACTTCTGCTGTTAGTGAGTCAATTTTTTGTGTGTCTTCAACAAGAACCTGAGTTTCCTGAATAACAGGAGGCGCTTCTTCGACAGCTTTCTGTGCATTCTCTCGCTCTTTGACAAGTAAATCATTGGTTTCATCAACTTTGGCCTGCATCTCCTTTAATGAATTCTGCAGTTTTGCTACCTCTTGTGCTTTGGCTTCTTCTAGGTTGGTCTGCAAATGATTCCAGATGGTTTCCTTAGGGCTTACAAAAGGAGAGAATCACTACACACTTGCAAAGATGGGCCTTTGACTCTCCATTATTTTTTGATATTAATGCAAAACATTTTTTTACAAAATGCATGAATGCATAACAGATCGAAACCGCAAAACCTTCCAAAAATAGTAGGTACTGAAAAACATGCATGTTACCCTTAAACTTTTTTCTAGTTGGAGACGCCAAGTGAGTTCCTCCACTCGTTTTTCAAGCTTATCCTTTGCTTCTTGAAGTGCACCAGTTTCTCTCGCAGCCTAAAGCAACAGCAAACAGATGTTAATATAGAGATGATAATCAGATAATATTGCCTATCATGCGCATCTTAAATTGCATAGTTTTAGTGCATCACATCTCAGTAGACGACTTAAACAAAATTTAGAAGAATCACGGTAGAGAAACTTGCCATTTTTAGCTTCCTCAGTTCCCTCCTCGCTACCCGGCCTCTCCATCTGCATTGTGTAATTATCGCAGCTTTCTTGAGCCTCTTATAATATGAGGAAGCTTTGTGGCATCGCCACCGAGCCTGCGATTTTTGAGAGAGAGAGAGTTATTCGAAATATTGACTACAAATCACCCTCAGCTGGGTCAACCTAATCATATAGTACTTGACTATGACCTGTATAGCAATGGCAGCTTTAGAGCGCTTCCTAAATCTGAATTCCTTACGTGCAGTCATTGCCCTTAAACCCGTTTGCAAGGTAAGTACTGCTGCATGGAGTCTTTTATAGGCCTTCCTAGCTTCATATCGGCGTACGTTCTTCTGAATTTTCTTAGCCGCAGCCACCTTTCTCATGTTATCGAAGAGTTTGCATGCTAGTCTTCCTACAGTTCATGAATACAGAAACGAAACTGATTAAGCAGCAGGATGTCCAACTCCCAGTTGCTACATCATTCTATCTGAAGGAAGTCCAAACTATGAAAAAAGGATAGCTTTCATCTTTAAAAATTGATTTAGGCAATTTCACTTAAAAAAAAAATCTCACCTCGACATACAGACTGCATGTACATGGTAATCTTTCGCAAAGAAAGATAATGATTTCGAGCTTGATGGGTTCGTATGCGCCGCTGGATAATTTTTGCTGCATTGCTGAGTACTTGAGCTCTCCGTGCATCCAGTTCAGCCATTTGACCAGCTCTCAGGAATACCTTTGTCTTACCAATCTACAACAATATATAAACAGCCAATCAAATGAGTTTTTTCTGGCCATGATATGATATGGAAGCTCACATACATATTTCACATGCATGTGTAAGAGATCCATGTTTATATTAGGAGCTTTACTTTATATATATATATATATATATATATATGTTTGCATTCGATTTATGAACCAGAACACTTTGATCCTAATGGATCATGCAGAATATTTCCGAGTACCTGATACCCTTGTAGCCCCATTTTTTCTAGAATCTTTTGGCAAGCAACCTTTTCTTCGGTGCTGTCCATAGATATAACAACTTGTTTGATAAGCAATATATCCAACAAATACTTGATCACTCCAGGAAATAATTTTCTTCCTCTGTGACATAAAAGATAAGACAATACTTACTTGCCTTCCATGGCCTCTGGGGCAAGGAGGCCAAATCGATTTACAAAGTCAAAGAAAGGACGGCGAGTAGGATATCCAGCACAACTGATTCTGATAGCCTCTAAAACACCCTGTAGGAGAAAGTGTTAAAGACTGCCACAAAGGTTTTAAGACAAGAAGAAAATATGGGTGCACTTTTGTACAAAGCATTGTCCAAAGAGTAAGGGAAAACTTTAAAAGCAAACTCACACCACAGCGCAGTTGTTGCATAATGTTGGCATTCTCAAATACTGAAGGCTTGAGAAGGTTGTTTGGTTTCACACATCTGATGTAATGAGGCTCTGTAGAGTTTAGTGTTTCCATTAGTGATTGTAGTTGTAGCTGCACCATTCAGCATGATAAAACATGATTTGTTAACTTCCCCAACATTTGAAGACAGTCCAATTTTTGAAAATATGTTGATACGAGCGTGTGAATGTTTAAGAAATTAATGGCCAGTGAAGGTGGTGTGCATGAGTTCAGATAAAAGGACAGGGAAAACCAATTATACCTTAAAACGAGATGCAATTGAAGAAAATTTGGAAGATTTAGATGTCTCTTCTGGAAGCGGAGGAAAAAGTCCTGCTACAAAGGAACATTTGGAAGCACCCAACAAATCCTGATGTTCAGGAACCACATAATCCTTGTTTTTGTCTAAAAATTGATTAGACTGGTACAAGACCTGCGAATATATGAGGGTTATGGCAGATGAGAAAATGATACTTGCCTATCTTAGCAGGTGTTACAAAGAATATTTATTTTTACCTCCCCAGCATAATGAGCAATTGCGAAATCTGATTGAGACAATTTTGGCTTTATAAAGCGCTTGTGATTCTTGAATGTTTGATAAAGCTTGTTAGAAAATGTTTCGTGGGTTGACTTAGGAAACATGCTGAAAGATAAGAGCAGAGAAGTGACAGTGAGGATGAAGGGCTAGATTCACTGATATGAACAAGAAGCTTTAGCTGTAAAATGATCGGATAGAAATTGAATCATGTCTGATATTTGCGCTCAAAAGAAGAAAGTTAGAAATCATGTCAAGTCATGGACCAATTTTTCTAAATGGAAGAAGTTCCAGGGGGGAAACTAGATTTTACCAAGCTTCATCGAGGAGAGCAATGATTCCTCCAGGTTTCTGCAAAAGAATAATCGAAGTAAAAGACTAGAAGTAGAAACATATAAGGTGATAAAGAAAACAGGAGGGAGTGTCCAAACAAGAGTTTGAATTTTAAGAGATGGCAATATAAGCTCGTGAAGCTATTGAATATATTTGAGGGCTCTCGTGTTTCATTTCCAAGGAAGCAAAAAACAAAAGGAAAAACCTCAATCCCTGAAAGAAAGTTAACAGGGGGACAGAACCTTTTCGATGAGATCCAGAACATCTTGATTGTCAACAAATTCAATATAGCTCCAATTAATCTGCTCCTTTGTATATTCATCTTGTTCCATTTTAAAGACGTGCTGAAATTCATCATCAAAATCATAGTAAATAAAGGAAACAGCATTATAAGAAAACTAGAAGCGCTTGATGTGGTCTGAGACATTGCCTGATTGAAATGCTGCTGCAACTTCTCATTTGTGAAATTGATGCAAAACTGCTCAAAACTGCAGATTGAAAACAAGTAGAGGCGGTTGCTTACAATATATTCTGTCATGCATTCTCAAGGATTTGCTTGTATGAGTATGCAAGCATTTTCTGCCATGCTAGAAGTTACCTGTTAGTTTTAAAGCTTTCAAAACCATAGATATCAAGGACTCCAATCAAAGATTTGGAATTAGGATCTTGTCCGATTGAACTATTAATCTTGTCCACCAGCCTGTTCACAAACATTTAAGTAGATGAATTTGGCATCAAAACTACATCTCATATCCTGATCTATCTCCATTGCTTACAGTACTTGTTAAGGACACATCTTACCAGTCAAATAGCCGAGAATAAATTGTTTTAGCCAAGCCATCTCTACTTATTGCTGCACTTTGGGGATCAAGGCTTCGCTTTATAACTTCTTCAGGGGTGATCATCACACGTTTACATAAAGCATCTTCCAAGGCATCGGCATTACACCTAATAAATTGTGAAATCTAATTATGACGATCAACTTTAAGGTATGTGATCACCATGTGGACAGTACAAGCGATAATACAATGGCAGCCATACATGAGAAGCTCGGCGGTTGTTGCCAGGTGGAATTTGGCTTTGTCATCTTTGGGAACTGATGAGTCAACTTCTTTTCCTTTGGCAAAAGCAATATTACCGAGGTGTAGAATAGCAGCAACAACTCTGAAAATTGCTTCCTGAGCCCAAAAAGAGAAAGGAAAAGCAGAGAGGTAAGATGTTAATTTTTCTATGCTTAGGAATAAATTTAAAATACATACTCATGAAATGAAGTACCTGATCTTTTTGGTTTATTCCAACGATATCCATAGCTCTCCTGGTGGCAAGATACTCGCGAGCATCACTTGAATCAGCCAGTTCATAACAATTTGACTGGTTAAGGTAATGGAATGATTTAGGAGGTCCTAATTTGTATCTCTCTATTTCCTGTTGACATAAGTTGCAATAAATTTATATTAATGGAGTTAAGCAACAGTAACTCAATAAGCAGATACAGCAAGATACCTCCTGTGGTGCAGCACAGAGAAGATAGAAGCAGTGGTAGTTGCGTTCAGGATCATTAATTTGGCAAACTCGAGACCTCTCCAGAAGGTAAGTTCGAATTGCCGCGCCCGAGATTCTTCCACTTTTATCAAATTGGATCTCAACAAATTTTCCAAAACGGCTGCATCATGAGTTTAAGAATTTGAAACCAAACTGTTTGGTAATATCTTTAGCGCCAATGGTCATGTGTGCATCAGAAATAGATTGTTTTTCTCATTAAAAAAATAGATTGTTTTTCTAGAAAGAGAATTTAATAAAGTGCAATCTATTTATTAACTGTCATCAACATCACAAAGATTTTTGATAGCGTAACAGTTAATTCAAGGAAACAAATGGAATGCTTTATTGCCACCATAATAACAAAAAGACTCACCTGGAGTTGTTATTCCTAACTGTTTTTGCATTGCCAAATGCTTCAAGAACTGGATTTGACTGCACTCAGATCAGCCCATGTAGAAATCTCAGAGAAGTTCAAATCAAAGTATTATAAAAGAAGTACAAGAATGGAAAGTTTGTCAGAACTCAGAAGTCCTAGAATGAGTTGTTTATTGAGTCATACTTCAAGAACTTGCTGTTCAACCGTTCTTCCTTCAGTAGCAGCCCTACCACCCAGGTAAGCAAGGTATCTCATGAGCATTTTTGTAGTTTCAGTTTTACCAGCTCCACTTTCCCCACTGACCAGAATAGAATTGCTTTTTCCTTCGTTGATCATTGCCCTGAGTTCAATAAGACCGCCAATTAGATATTTGGTTCAATGATGGAAATGGGATTTAGGTCGTTTAAAGAAAATAAGTACCTAAATGCGACATCAGCCACTGCAAACACGTGAGGACTTAGTTCTCCAAATGGTGCTCCCTTGTATTGTTGCATCATGTGACCATCATAGATATGAGGCAGTCTTTGGAATGGATTTATTGCAATCAAAATATTTCCAGTATAAGTCTGCCATGGCAAAAGATACAATTAGTAAGATTAACCTTTTTAGAGAATAAACTTGGCTGAATCTTATCGGGAATGAAAGCCTTACATAAATTTCGTTCAATTCATATCTAGATTTTATATTCTGCAGGACCCCAGGCTCGTGTAAATAGGACAGCTTAGTCATGTCATCCACTCCGCCAGCTGGAGCTTCCATATCTTTGGGATATATTTTTGATAATTTTGTGACAACCTTAAAATAATGAAATATAAGTGCAGATTATAAAATTTTGCTAATGCAAATTTTGCAGTCCTTTCTTGTTGGCGGTACGACCATGAGAGAAAACAAGTCCTTCACCGCATTTATTGTAGTTGAAAAAAATACTTATTCCTTTTCTTAATGCCACAGAAGATGTGAAGAAACAAAGTAAAGTAGCAATCTACCAACCTTTTTTCCATCGGTGGTTTCAATTTCTGCATCTTTTCCAGTGATTTTTGCTACCACTCCATCAATCCAAGATACGTCTGGATCTTCAACCCAGACATGAGAACCTACAATAATATTTACAGGTGTCCCCTGCAGATGGCAATACAAGAATCACCATTTTTCATAAAATAAACACACGGACACATGTAAGTTCTACACAAACACCTATAATCAATTAAAAAGGCACTTTCATACAAGTTAAACAAAATTCTTTTCATATATTGACCTTGGATTACGTAAAATCACTTAAAAAAGATAATCTAAACAATCATGTACAATGAGCCAAAGAAAGTGCACAAATATATCCAAGAAAGCGCTTCTACAAAGATTATAAAATTCCAAACAAATCAAATATCTTGTATTGATGTTGATCTTCTCCCTGTATTTGGATCCACGGTATAAGCATCCCAACAAAGTATATTAGGACTCTCTATTTAAAAAATCACAATGGTAACCAACACCCCACATGATATGTGTCGGATTTTAGCATTAGTTGTTTCCAGAAATGTTAGGATCATAATTTTGCATGAGTTTAACTGTTCCAACCATGTCAGTTGAAGTTCACGTCTAAGGAAGAACGCCTTGACACTAATTATTTTACTCTAAACAGTAAAAAGTGAACTTGCCGAGCGAAAGGGGAAAAAACGGATTTTTCTACTCGTCCCTCAATGGAAGACAGAAAAAATCTACCTTGCCTCGAGGGAGCATCGCAAGTCATACAAGTTTATCGACATATTGTAGATTACAGAATGCTTTATCCCGATATTACTCAAGATTGCGGAGATTCAATAAATTAATCAGTTCCTCATTTTAGAAAATAATTGTTTTAAAGCAAAAAGTTTGAAATAAGAGCTGCGGAACATCGCGATGGGGTTTTGGACAAGGATTTAAAAGTTATCATCGTTCTTTGACTTGACGCGAAGGTATAAAAATATGACTGTTATTCTCAGGGCACCAAAATGCATTGCAAGAATGCTTCTATTAACCGTGCATGTTGCTATCTATGAAAAACAAGAATGCCGGTAAAGTAACATGGTCAAAACTTGAACGTCTAGCTGTTTACTTCGCATGATTATGAAATATGCAACGGTGATAAAACGGGATGCATAATGCAGGAAAACCAGGAAGAAAGGAATGGAAAGTGGGGTACCATTATTGAACTCTAAATTGGAAGCTTTTAAAGTATGCTCATAAAGATAAGCAACTGAGAATCCGATGAACTTTTCAGGCGTACATGGTCTTAGAAGGCTTGATCACAAATGGCCAGAATGCGTAAAAAGAAGGAAAGGCGCAGGGAATCAAAAAGATGGGAAGTCCATCGTGTGAGGGAAGACAAAAGGAAGGGAGAAAGAAAGAGGAAAACAGAGAGGAGGGAAAGTTTTGTGTGAGGAAGTGAATGTGACTGACATTCTTCAAGAGGGCCTGCAAACTCGGGAGCTTCTCTTCCCTTTGCTTTCGCGCCAACTCGTGGCCACCAATCGAGTCTCTCTTTCACTCTGCCCTTTTAACGGAATTCAGCATCGTCTCTTATATGTTTTCTTTGGGGCCCTGAGGTTACGTCAATTATATTTCTTTATTCTCGCAAAAAAAAAAAAGAACAAAAACGTACCTTTATTTAATTATTTGACAGGCCATGGAGAGGGACAGAGGAGGTAACAACAAAACGAAGACAGAGAATTGGGCCCAGTAAGGCCCAGTAAATGGAACCCTGACTCATGAGAGCGAGGAGAAATGGCATGAAGGATCTCATAACCCAAACTTGATCGGGAGCCGTATCAAAAAAAAAAAAAAAAGAGTCCGAGAAGCGAGAGGGAAGTTACCATGATAGAGTCCACAGTTGATGCGTGCGTGCGTACGTACGTGCGGGGATATTTATGTAAGTGTAACGATACCCTCCAAGATACTTAAAAAGTAAACCCATACAAGCTGATACGTGCATGGTTTGGAACTACTACTATGTGCTTGTTTGAAAACTTCATTTTCCCAATGGTACACGTAAGCCGAGATAAAATCATCTTAAAAGCCGTAAAAACCATCTTGAAATCCGTAAAATATTTAGAAATCCGTAAACTTCTTTCTTTCAACGAAACTCCTTTCTCCCAACGGAGTTCCCAAACACACTCTACAATACTCTTGTTCTACTACATGGCATATATCGTGATGTGTAAAAGAAATACCCTGGACTCTCTAAACGCAACGGTTAACTTTTGTGTGCACCATCAGCTATTATAATTTCCCATTATACGGTCTAAAGGACAACGCTTCCTTCCCTCTTTTTAATTTGATCCATGATCACGAGTCAATATAAGGACTTGACCATCCTCTTCCTTTAAAAATAATCGTGACCGAAGAGCGTTGCTAATTAGAACGTCAGGACAGGGACTTCCAAAACGAGTGCCCGGAGGCAAGAAGCTAAAGAGAGAACGCAGTCATGTTGAAAGCGAGGAGCCAGCCACCCCGACCAGAACAGCATGGGATGGGATGAAGAATTGAGGGCTTGTTTGGAATTACTTTTTGAGAATAGCTTTTACGAATTTCGAGGTAAAAAGTAAGTTTTGAAAAATAGATTTTGGAGAATATTCTTTACGGATTTCGAGGGAAAACCCTATGTTTGAAAAGATTGTGTTTGGGAAGTTAGGTAGAAAAAAGGAAAGAGAAAAAAAGGAAAAGGGGGAAAGAAAATTTATTAAAGAGAGGATGTGATTTGACAAGAAAATAACTTTTTCAAAAACTAATTTTAAATCGAGATTTTATATCCAAAATAGTTTTTTTAAAAAATGTGAGTATTTATTCAAAACATATGTTTGAAAAAGGAAAGTAACAAGCTGCTCTGAATGACACACAAGCATAAAAACTAAAATGTAGCGGCTAGCACCCACGGGCGTCATGGTGCAGTGGTCAGTGCGGCTGTCACCACCCCAGGGGTCGAGTGTTCGATCCCTGGGAGCAACGCTCGGGGGTAGAGGTAACCCACCCTTGGTGCAAAGCACCTTACAGGGGTGCGCCACGTGTATTCCTCGCTCCGGATTAGTCGGT
>JANTPZ010099073.1:0-10256 GCA_025593235.1 Vachellia pachyceras
TTGGTGAGCCTCTCGTGTTTAAACCGCCTTTGATATCCAACCATGGATTCAAAAGCATCCAAAAGATTATCCAGGCCCTCATGATTCTGCCCTAATGCCTTCAAGCAATGTACGATGCTCTCAATGGTGGACAAGTAACCATCTTTAGGCTCACGCCTTACTTCACTATACAAGCTCATCTTGTTCACCTTCAACTTCATATGGGGCAAAATGTTCAACCAGGGATTTTCACTGTATACTCTTTTTGCCTTAGCCCATGTTCCATCTAACACAATCAAATTCTTAATCTCAAAACCAATGACATCAAGGTCAGTGATGTCAACATCTTTTTCTGAAGGAAATAGTAGTACTGATCCAGGAGGAACTTCGAGTTCAAATTCACATTCTTCTTCATCATCATCTTGCAGGTTAATGCTTCCCTCTAACTTCCTCCTCTGCAACTTCTTCACCATGAACCCTTTTGAGAGTGCTTCACAAGCTTCAGGACATGACAATATGTTCATCAAGCTTGGCTTCTGGGCTTGAGTTAAAGACCTCCATGTATGAGACACAGAATTAATAACACCATGTTTCCCAATAACAACAGTAGTAGCAGAATATCCAGCATTACCATGCACCTCTACACAATCATTGAAACTTAACTTTGAATCAACCACGTGATTTACACCTACAGTACAAACTAGAGAGCTTTTCATAGTCCTAATATCATATTCCAAATTACATTTTTCAGGTACACCTTTCTTGGAATCGGACGAACTAGCATGTTTATCATTCACCGACGTATTGGTGCCTTCCATTTCCGAAGCTTCATGAAAAGCCAAATCATCTGAACCGTTTCTAACCGGACCCGATTCAGAATCAGGTTTCATCAACCGGAGGACGAACCGAGCCTCGAAATTAACATCTGAAACACTCACTAAATTGAGATTCCTGAGACCTAATCTGGCAATTCTTGTAGAATTAAGAGGGTGCTTGCTCTCTAGCGAGTGTTGCAGAATGGTTACGCCTACCGAGCCGGAGGTCAGAATCCGAGAGCAAAGGCATGTTCGGGTGGGTTTAGAACATGATGGGCAGATGGGTCTCTTGGATTTGCCCGGCGATATCGACATGATTAGGGTTCGACAAAGAGGAAGGAGTTTCGGTGGGTGTGAAGGGTTGAAGACGGCGTAAGAGAACCGGGTACTGGTTCGATCAGGACGTTTGGATACGCCATTATCTGAGAAGAGACTAGCTGCATCCCCTCGCGGGGTCTGAAATTGCTTCTTCTTGTTTGTTTTTTTCGGCGAACAGGGTCTACAACATATTCTGCAAGTGCTTATTTCTTTTTTTACGATAAAGGGCTAATTTGTGCTTACAAATTATTTTTCAACGTAATATATAATAAATAATTATATGAGATAAATTTTATTTTTGTTATAAACTAAAGGAAATATAAAAGATAAAGACATGAAGAGAGAATTAAAGAGAAAGATGAAGCAATGTTTTCTTCTCTTAGATATGCAAAAAGTGTGATACAAAATATCCTATTTATAAGCTCTCAACTCCAAACAAGAGTCACATAGAATCAATGGTAAATTCAATCCCCATTAGTGTACAGATTGTAACCCTTGAGTAATTGGCATGAAGACCCATAAACACTATTCATAGTAGAGGTTATGGATGATGAAATGAAAGGCCAAGGGGTGAGACTTTATGGACATCCATAATATATAATGGCTCAGTTTGTTTTACCCGTTTTGCCAACGGGTGCATTTACCGAGACACTTTTCCTCTCGCATAAACTAATTCGGAATCTGTGTACTTTAAAATTTGGATTGAAACGACTAAACTGCCCATAAAATGACTAAATGGATTGATAACTTTTTGAAATTTATTTGCAACTCCTATAATGATTTTGGCAACACCGTTACTTGGCTTCGTATGCCTTCATTCTGGGATGGTTAACAACATTACTTAATATATTAATTACTCTCTTAAACCAATAGTAATAATAATTTTGAAAACATCCTTACTTGGGAGTGGATACTTTCATCCTGAGTTGGTTGACAATATTACTTAATATATTGAACACTTTTATAAATAAGGTGAAATTTTATTTAATGATTTTGACATTCACACTTCAACGAGAATGCCTTCGTTAACAATATTGATTAACATACTTGCCATTTTTTAAACTTAGTGACAACTACTATATTATTAAGATCAATTTAGCCTTTTTCCTTAAATATTTAAATGTCATGTTACTACATTCTTCCTTATCAAATATCAATCATTTAAGTATTTCTAAATTTAAAAGGTATTCTTTTTATTTTCTCTATAATCTTCTTTATGTTATAAAACGAAAAATGAGAGTATAGAAGGTAAGAGAAGACAAGAGATTGTGGAGGAAATCATAGAAGCATTTCTCATTCCATATGTGATTCTAAGTACATCCAACCATTTGCTTTACCACCCTATTTTTAGGCACATAACCTTTCCAAGAGTTACAATGCCATAAACAAAAGAATTAACCCATATTATGATACAACGTAAAGACATTAGAGGTTATGGTCTTTATGGCATTAAGCATGGAAATAATAAAGGGTTAGAGGTTATGAAATTTAACATTAAGAGGGAGAGGATCATGAGAGGAATTCAAATAGCTTTATGGATATTCACATGTTTGTATAATTTCACAACACTTTCAATTTTTTTTTTTGGCAATGAACTTTGAAGTGGGCTGAGGACAATATCGAGATTATACAATAGTCTAGGGGTAAACTTGGAATAAAATTTGCCCGTGGTACTCCACACGCCACCTGGTCAAAAGTTGACGAAGTTTCAGATTTTGATTGTTTGATCTGTGAAACTCGCGAGTGTCCGATTTCGGGAATCTGATTTTTTTCCCAGAAAACCCCCATCCCGAAGAAAATGCACGATTTCTGCTTCACGATTCCGTATGGGTTGCTATTGGTGGGTGGGGGACTCTTCGGATATTTGAGGAAGGGAAGCATTGCTTCTCTGGGTGGAGGCGTAGGCTCTGGTATTGTGCTTATCGTTGCGGGCTATCTCAGTCTCAAAGCCTTTGAAAAGAGAAAGAACTCGTACTTTGCTTTTATTCTTGAGACGGGTATGGTTGTTTTTTAATTAAATGCTTCCTTTGATCTCAGTTCAGTGATTGATTTGGTTTCTGTTCTTAATTCTGTTTCTGAATGAAGTTCTCTTCATCCGTACGCTTGGTAATTTTTACTGTGTTTTTTGTTTCTGCTAAATGTCATGAAGGTTCAAAAGCTTCTAGCCTCGAAGAGGATCTAAATTAATCTGGTGGCATATGGATATAGTTAGTAAAGATACCGTTAAATGCTTGAATAAGTAACAGAGATTGGGCGTTGATTAGAGGTGGCGACTGAGTTCTACGTAAATTTTTATTTATTTTTTTGGCACAGTCTCTTGATACTTTAACTGGCGATTTAATGTTCTGTGATGAATCTTTGGCAATGGTAAGAGATGGCAGCTTCATCTGATGTTGAAAATCCTATATTTGAAAATCGCTCATAAGTCATGCGTATCTGACACTTCCAATTATATTTTGTCTGGTTCTGTGCTGTGTTGTGTCTCGTGTATGTGTCAGGGCTTGTGATTTTTAGATCATGTCATTTGTGATCAAGATATTCATTATGGATCAAAATTTAGGGTATGCTTTGTGGGACAAGTGGGAAACAGTGGAAAGTGAAAATGGAGTGGGGTGGAAAAATCTATCGTGCATAACTTTCGATCCACTGTAGCGATGTTTATCTATGATTGTCGTAGTCATTTTCATACTTTTCCTAATTAATTTTTTTTTTATGAAATAACAGCTTGCGCAGCCATACTCACTTGGGTCATGGGACAGCGTTACCTGCAAACTTCGAAGTTCATGCCGGCTGGTCTTGTTGCAGGGATAAGGTAAACTAATTACAGTTTAATATCCAGCACCTGACTGTTTCATCTTCATGTCTATATAGTAACGTAATGCCAGTCCTAGCACTTAACTTCTTCACAATCAATACTGTGTTTGTTGAGACTATCAGATTATTTTTAGTTTCACATAAGAGTAAATGTTTGTGAAAATGTTACAACATAATGAGAAATTTTGTTTTTATATGTGGATTTGCACAAGGAGAAAGAGGAGAGAATGGAAATGAGTAGTTCTTTTTTTAAAATGGTCGGGCTATAGTGTTGATTTTTACAGCTTCAATCATTAGTAAACCTGTCAAATCTTGATGAGTTGAAGTCTAATCAGTTTCTTTAGGTAATATTTATAAGCTAGCATTCTTGCACTCAAACTTGTTGGTCCCAATATGGAAAAATTAAACAACCCTAGGCAAAAGCTCATGCTGCTGTTGGTGCTAGGCTTCTAGGAACGGTCAGCTCACAGGTAGTCTTGATTCATGGAGCACAAACAACTCAACCTTAGGTGCTGAAGCAAGCAACGACTCTCATCACTGGTTGATAGTTGAAATTCGATAGTGTTGTTGTGTTGTTGAACAATATTTAAGTGAAATTCTTTAGATCTAATAGAAATCATTAACATATTGACTTGTTTACAACTCAAGGTCATTTCTAAGCTAAGACAGATTTGTTATCTTCTATTGCAGTGCTCTGATGACTGGGTTTTATCTGTTCAAACTAGCAACTGGCGGCAACCACCTCCCTGCCAAAGCTGAATAAACCTGCGCTTCTTTGTGTGATCTATATAACAGTACTTACATTCGTGTTGGTATCAGTGTGGAACTTGAGATTGTTGATTGCTCATCTGTCCTTTACACGTATAAAATAACTTCTATTATTGTTGTTCAGTCACTTGGATCATCACTTAACTGTGATTCATAGGTGGTTCCCATCATGAAAAGACAAAAGCAATTTCTAGAGGTGGGTCATGGATCTGATATGGTTGTGTCTGTATTATTTTCCTTGATGATTTTCTACACGAGAGCTAATACCCTTTGAGCTGATTCTCGCCTCCGTGTTTCTTACTTTGAGGCTACGTTGGATATGATACGATTGACTTTAATTTCAATTCCATTCCATGGCACTCGTGTAAAAATGCAAAATTGATGAGAAGTTCGTATTTGAAAATTTTATTAAGATATGAATTCCTATATTAAGTCTTTCTGGCCAATGAAATATTCAAATAAAGCCTTGTTACCGATTTTTCCGTAAATATATGCGGTTATCACGGGTTGACTTTGATTCTCTGATGATGGTGAGTATACCTTCCTAGTGTTGATCGTAAGATTCACCGTAAGAATATAAATTCTTATACTCAACAAGTTGATGCGAATTGTGAAAGAGTCCAACAGGGAAAATTTTTTTTTGGGGGGGGGGGGGGGAACTGATCAAACGATTACCAACTTTTACAGACCAAAAAATTTGATCAGTAAATTTTTGTTCACAAGGTATCCTGGCTGGCAAGAGATATTTCTGGCCAAGCTCAAAGGCTTGCAAAGGTGGAATACTCGAACGGCAATTTGAAGAGGCAAAACATGAAGATTTTCATATAATACAAGCTTTCACATTCCATCTACTTACATCATGTTTATTCTAGCTACAAACAAAAACAACCCAAATGACGTGCATGATTTGATACAAATAATATATATTGTTCAACTAAATCTACATTTTATAAAATCATGCGTGTAAAAATAGATACTATCTATTTCTTTTATCTCCATCTCAATTTCAAAATGAAATAGACACAAGTATATAGAACCCATCACACAAGTGAATTCCACACATTCAAATAGACCCCACTTTATATAAGCGAGTTCAAAATATTCTGTGTCTATCTCTCTTTGAAATTGAGTAGAAACAAACAGAAGACGACAAAGATATAAACGATCCAAACTCTACACTGTCCAAAAATTCTAGAGAGGAACTATGATCCGGTGAGGAAATCAATCAACCCAGGATAGGAGGAAAGAATTGGGAACAGCTAACAATTCTGTGGTCTAAAGTACTTTGGAGGCAGAGAAGGACACCTTTCATTCATATGAGGATACGGTTGCATGCTGTTGTATCCAGGCAGCTCCATTCTATACTTCCCTTTAATCTGACAATATGGCAGCTTCACGGTGTCTTCGCCGTTGCACCATTTCGGCAAGCGACTCGAATTCGTCTCAAAAAAATTGAGCGTGTAAGCATCTTTGATCTGCAATTATAGCACAACACAAATAAGCTTTAATTGTAGCAACTACTACAAACAAGTTCTTCAACCAAGTTGTAAGGCACATGCAAAATGTAACTTAAATTTTGCATTGGTTTTTATTGAGAGTGATAATAGTAAGGTCTTCAATTAGCACTCACTTCCCCTGAAAGTACCATGGAAGTGAAATCATAAATATATCAAACTGAGATAAAAAAGAATAAACTAGACAAGTAAAAGTCTCAAGCAAAGCTTACAACCCTAACAGTAATAGTCTCAAGCATCCATGCTTGATGCTTGTTTGGATTGGCTTATGTTAAGTAATTTTGCGATGTACCAAGTATGTGAGAGAAGTTTTGTCTTAGATTGTGTAAAAGCACAGTATCATTATCTATGCATCATGCAACATCCCTCACCCTTTTGCATAATATGGAAGATCAAGACTTGGAACACTGAATTATGAAATGAGCAATCCGCTTTATCAACATATATCAAGATACGTCTGGTGACCATATCATTCACTTAACTCTTTTGACTAAGGTCCTCCATAACTCAAATAACTTAATTATTACACTTCTGGAAGGTAGCTAAACCAGTATGGTGTCACTTCAAAATGGGACAGTAGTCATCTAAGAGCACGAAACTGTGCTTATCTGAACAAACAGAGTACCAGACAAACACAAATATGTCAAGTTATTGGAAAGATAAACTTTAAAAATTACTGAACGATCCAACACTGCAAACTCACCGTAAACTCTGTCACCTGAATGGAGCTAGCAATTGGATCAAACAATCCTGCTTCCTTATACATTTCTAGAATGAACGCAATACAGGAAGTTGACTTTCCATCACTGTAAATCCAGCCATCCTGTTCTGGAATGGTCATCAGTTCAGCAAATGATGATCCTCGCTTTTCAACTTCTACTAATATTTCAGGGAGGGAAAGTCCCTACAGAACCACAGAAAAGTCATGTCATTGACACATTTTTTAATGAATTGTGAGATTCCATATAATCAGAAACCAGTTGCTAAATAGAGATACAGATACCAATTATGTCAAAGGTACTCATCTTAGATGCCCTAAAAATCGGTAATATATGTAATGATGGGTACCGATTACCAATTTGTGTTACTTATCTATGCAATGGATAAGAAGCATCTCATCCTATGCATTAGAGGGCATTAATTAATTATACAGTATCTCCATGCCAAAAAAAGTTCTGCAATCAACATAAAAAATAAGATAAGCAAAGGTTGCAGCATACGTTAGTCCCAAGTCGTTTGTTCAAGGCTTCATTCCACATGTTGGCAGCATATTCAGGTTGGATCTGATTCCATACTGTCATAACAGAAGCAACCTAAAGAATAACATGGCTAGCGGTCAAAACTCAAAAGACATGAAAAATCATAAGCTATATCAAAATCAGTCATGTGAGTAAGATTATTCATGAACTGGCTTAATATAATAGTGTAACATTGATGAGAACTAATATGGTCACTTTGATTTTATTTTTGAAATAATGGAAGCCTACTGTTGACAAATCTTGGTCTATACACCAATATCTCAAGACTGTTATATTGGATGTTGGAAGTAAACTTAGAATTTTAAAAACATCAGTTAAGATTAATACCAAATGAGCATCCAAGGGGGGAGGATAATTCCCACTTATGGTGTCTATCCAGCTGAAAATCATGTTATGATAACCATATGGCTTGCCATCCATGCTTCGAGCATACTCCCATGCAGCAGTTTCATTCAACTTGGCACGCATGTCAGGGTGCAATGGAAGAAGAGCAATATGAGGGTTGGAATCATCTTTATTCACTTCAAACTCCCACCATTCGTCCCACGGTAATACAGCAATAATATCTTCTCCCTGTAAGCCAAAAGAAAGGATGGAATTAACTACTTGCAAATGTATCAACCACAGAGCTTGACTGGCCAATGTACTTTCAAATGGTCCAACTAGCAATATGAGAAATTTATCATAAAGGAAAACCTATTCATGTCACCACGACACAAATTATTCATATTTCAAACCCGATGAAACTGATTACTACTCTGAAGTTTAAGCTTCATGCAAGATTAGGGAGCAACAAAAAACAGAGAACGCTTATCTTGAACTTAAATGAAGGAAACAAAGCTATAGCATTCAGGAAAACAAAGACCACTTTCTGCAATGGCCATGCTATACAGGAAGGAAAGAGGCATAAAGACACTGGAAAAAGAAATGGATCACAACACTGAATACTTTCTTCTTTGAAAGGGGGTGTATCAAGAGATAACAAATGCAATTGAATTTAAATATTAAAAATGAAAACAATTAAAAAGAACGAGTTCTCGAGATGGTGAACAACTACTTTTATGGACACATCAAGGATTACCATGTATAATAAGTGGAATAAATCACCATAAAAAACACAGTGTAACAGTATGTGTTAGTCTCTTTCAACACAAGTTCTTTCAATGTTGCTCGCCTAAAAAACAAAAAAAGTATTCACCTTTTCGTTTTCATGTCCTGACTCCCCAACCCATAGCTTTCCATCAGAATCCCTTAAGCAAACAGCAGTGTGACCAGCATATGCCCCACTGACCCACTTCTCCAGAGTCTCAAAAGCACCCCAGCGGCCCCGAATTTTTGAAACAGCAAGGAAATCTCCTGAGTGAATGTCATCAGCACTAACATTTGTGACCCATGGCTCAGGGCGTGCGACAAAAGAAGCTCCCATGTGGTTGTTCAAAAACCTAAGATTTGCGTTCTCACCCCATCCAGTATTTGTAAATAAGGGGAAGACATCCCAAAGTGCTCGAAGGGTCCCAAACATTCCAGCTTTCATGAGGAAAATTGAAACCCCTCGGTTTTTTACCTAATTTCAGAGTGAATATTCCTTAAAAGTGAATAAGCACTATTTAACACTGTACTACAGTATGGTCTAAGTAGAGCCACTTACATACTCGTACTCTGCTTTCCCTTCCCATTCTTTGAAATCCAGTGTATGCTCCCGAGACAGGAAATAATAATCCCATGTTACACGATATGGAGTGGCAAAGACATAAAGATCAATACATGTCCAGCTGTGAGCTTTGCTAACCTGGATGAGCACACAAATACTCGTCAGCGGTTTCCTTTAAAACCAAAGTCACTAAGAAAATGCGCATATAGAGATACACAAAATACAGAATAGCAAGCCAAATAATGACATCTACTTGACCGGCAAACCCAAATTTCTAACTATTTCATTAATCAACAGACAAGCTTCATACTATAAATTAATAAACAGATAAAAGGAAGAAAACTTGAAGTTAAACTAGAAAGTTACAAGAACAAGGACACCAAAAGGAACTCAAAATTGGAAGAACCACGAAGTCCAGAATCTCTCACTTTCAAACCCTTAGCTTTAGCAAAATGAAGTTTAGACAGTCGCCACAGAAATAGAACTCATTCTGATACTAGCCACAAAATTAAATTTGTCCGAATTGTCGTCTGGAAAGATCCATTACCACTAACATTTCACAAAGATCAAAACTATATTAGATCATATGTGTGTTTTGAGTTTGAGTAAGTGGCAGTAATCGATTGCAGTGCTACACTCAGTACCGAACTCACAACTAAGAAGGTTCACTGTGAAGTAAAATAGCAAACCCAGCAGCGAACCGTGATATGAAGTGTTCCGCCACCGAATTCAGTGCCGCTGTTGTTGTGAAACTCCATCCAAGCCCTGTTTTCGGAGAAGCACGAGCCCTTCCACTCCAATGCATCTTTGGGGGACGAAACGGCGCCGACAAAGGAGGGAAGAAGATCGACGGCACTGTAGAGGGAGTTGAGAATAGGCCATGAGACCTGTCTGGGCAGCAGAGGAAGCAAGTCTTGTGGGTGAAATGGGGAATTGAAGGACCAAACTTGCAGGCTCAAAAGCGATGCGATGATTATGGGTATATAAATTAGCTTGAGAAGCATAGAAGAAGATGCAAAGGAAGCCATCGGGGTGAGGGAGAGAGAGTGGAAAAGCAAGAGACTTTGGTTGGTTTTGGACTCCTACTTCATTCTAGAGAAAGCTAACAAGGTTCAGAGCTATTTTCCGCACACCGATG
>JANTPZ010099078.1:0-13149 GCA_025593235.1 Vachellia pachyceras
TTACAATTATCAAATCAATAATATACTTATAGATTATCTATTATCCAACATTATTTACCGTTTCAAAATATTCATCCTAACAAAATATCAAAATATATATGGTAAGTGAACATTTTGTGTTTCCTTCTCACTTTTTATTTTTCCCCTTCAAACACAAAAATGTTCTCCTCCATGTATTCTACAAATGGGACAAGAGCAATCAACATGCAACAAAATGACAGTATAGAAAAAGGTTAGGTGAGATAATATTAACTTGTATTCTTCTAGGGCGTATGTAGATTTATACTTCTACTTACACTATAATTGACTGTGTTGTCTTCATTCATATTAACATCCCCCATTTTTCTCGAACGTATAAATGCCTTCCATTGATGAAGAAAATCATAATTCTTTAAAATGTGGTTCATACTTCGTAGCTTCTATTATTTATATCACATCCTAATTTAACAACTTCACTTTCATCATAATAAATTTTGTAAAAAATATATATATAAAAAATAAAAATAAACTGACCGGGTCAACCCCCAACCGGGCGGGTTGACCGGTTTGCACCCGGGTTGACCCCAACCCGGGGTCAAAAACCAAACCGGACCCGACCAGTGGCCGGTTCGTCGGTTTCCGGTCCAAACCGGTCTGTCCGGTCCGATTTTCATTACTATGCTGAAAATGCTTATATAATTTTTTGACCTTTGCACAAATTTAAAAAAATGCAAAAAAAAATATTCCTTGTTAAACATCTATTATTATTAGCCTCTTCTCAATGTAATTTGACAAAATAAAGGGCTTGTTTGTCGGAGTGTTTGGAAAAGTTAAACGCATGTTCAACAATATTTCTCCGTAAAACGAGATAATCTCCTTCACATATTTATCTCGACTTATGTAAAATTATTTATCTACCGTATTTCCAAATATGCACAGTATGAAATTTGTATCACAAGATCAGTGATCATGTTGTGTTTGTTTAGGAACACATTTTCCCCAACGGTACACTCAAGTCAAGATAAAATCATCTCAAAATTTGTAAAAATCATTTTGAAATCCATAGAAAACATCTTAAAATTCGTAAAATCATGTTAAAATCTGTAAAATACCTCAAAAATTTATAAACTCATTTCTTCTCACAAAATTCTTTAACCCGTTAACTGTGAAGGGTCTTTTGGAGACTCTGAAGGCAAGCGTGAGGTTGAAGGCAAATCATAGAGGACTTGTACTGGTCAACTGGCCAGTAACTCTGACATGAAAGTTTTGATCCATCTTCAGTGTCCAGTCTTCTCCGTCAGCTGTGAGGACATTTTGATCCATTCATTTTTTAAAGAAAAAACTTGGTCTATTCTGTAATTTCATAAATGCAGGGATCAGGGAGTAGTTAATTTAGAGTTTGCTGTGTTACTAAAATCTATATTTATTTTAAAATTTAGATTTTACCTTAAAATATAAGTTTGATCTAAGCAATAGATTTTTCAGAAAAGTTATTTTAGATACAAAACCTCGGTTTGAAATCTAAGTTTTGAAAAAGTTATTTTCTTGTCAAATTACACACTCTCTCATAATAAATTTTATCTTTCCTACTTTTTCTTTCTTTCCCTTTCCCCTATTCCTCCCTACTTTTTAAATTGGAATCATTAAAATCCAATAACTTCCCAAACACAATCACATTTTAAAACATAGGTTTTGCCTCGGAATCCGTAAAATCTATTTTCCAAAATCTATTCTTCAGAACCTAGATTTTACCTTAAAATCCGTAAAAGACATTCTGAAAAAGTATTTTCAAACAAGCCCTTACCCCATTTACTAGCTAAATTTATTTATTTTTTAAAAAATAAAGAGGCAGTTACTTACTGCATGAAATGACAAACAGGAGTTAACCCTATGAAGAGCTTTAATTTCATCATGGCTAATTTTGAGAATGTGTTTCAAGTTCAACCTTATTGTACTAAAGAGGAAAGAGTAAAAGAAATAACAATTTGGAGACATGTGAGTGAGAGTGGTTGAAAAAGAGCAATATATGAATAGGTTGCATCAGAGTAATAATAAATCACCAAAGTCCTTCAAGAAGCAACATGGGAAAGTTGAGCCAAAACTGGAAATCAAAGAGAGGTGCCTGATTTGGATGGCATAATACCACAGTCCACAGCCACTTCTTCTTTTCCCCTCCCTCCCTTCCTCCCTCTCTACTTTTTACTTCTTCATAACAAGCTAGGTTGTTTGGTACCTAATCAGCTAATCTATACTATATTTTAATTGCCCTTCAATAATACCTTTCTCAGTTAATTTCTTGGGAGATTAAAAAAATGAATGAATTACTTAATTATAATATACATTTTGAGATATCTATGTGTATCATTAAATGTCATTTTATAAATCAAATAAATTAATTTAAAAAATTCATAAATATCTATCACTTAATTAATTTCTTTAATCTTTTAAAAAATAAGTTAACTTGTAATAACATTGGACATTTCTCTCCCTAATGGCTAACATGGGAATCTGTTTGACACATTTTTTTTTCCCAATGTTGACTCCACCTATTTTAATTTATCCATCCAATTACGCCAATGTCATAGGGAAGTAGATCATATCTCCTTTTCATTCCTACAAAAATGAGTTAATATAATTTTTTATTCCCTCAAGTTTAAACTCAGTTTGATTTTAATCCCTCAAATTTCATTTTTTTAAAACATTATTCCTTATAATCTAATAAAAAAATTGGATTATTTTACCTTTTCAAGGATTAAAACCATTTATTTTAAATTTAAGGGATTAAAGATTATATTAACCTTGGTATATTCTTAATAAAACTCACTTGTTACAAGTACACTTAATTCTCTTTTTCTACAGTCTCATAGACATGCATCCATAGGGGGACAAATTTAATGGAGAATGGGATTGCTCCTCATATTTACGCTAATTCTTGTATTGTATTCGTTGATATACTTATCTAATCCTATATAGGATAGAGAGAGAAATTTTTTTATCCAATTTATAATCACATCATTAAATTATTTGTCTTTTAATGAATGTTCAATTTTATTATTAATGTATTATCGTGTAAACTTTGTTCTCAAGAGCTATATTATATGTTAAATATGTGTAAATTTGGAAAATTGTTAAATTTTTAATGTATAATTAATGAGGTTTAATTTTTTTTAATCGGTGAAACACTTTAGAAGTGACTTATAAATAGAATGAAAATGAGTGTGTGCATATCAAATTTATCAAAAAAAAAAAATTGCCAGTCATTACTCCAGAAAAATTCGTGCCTCTCGATATCACTTGCTATCACTGAGTAATGCCGTATTCAAGCAGATAAACACCTGCAAATAGAAAGAGACCTTCTCGCTTTAACTCGCTAACCTTTTTGTTTGGTCTTTCACGTTCAAAAGTTAGTGCATGTGCTCCTTTCAGCAACATTAGGTACATGTAGCTTTCAAGACATGGCCCCGCTACCATATATCTCCATGTATATATAAATCTGACATCTTTGCATTCAACAACATGCAAGTGTTCAAGTCTTATAGATTGATTGTCCTATTCACAAATCTTTCTTCTCCACCCTTTTCTCTCTCTCCCATATCTCTGGTTTCTTTTTCCTACTTTTATGGCCTCAGAAAATGAGAATAGTCATGTGGGACTAGAGGATTTGGAAGAGTTGGAGGTCATGGAAATTGACGAAGCTCTTCTAAGAGAATTGCTAGAAGAACAAGGGGAGATTGAAGCTGAAGGAGAATGGCTGGTAGAATCTGTAGAGAAAAAATGATGGAAGAAAAGGAACAAGTTCATGAGCAGGAAGACAGTTACCCATCAGAGCAACATGAAGGCAACAAAATGGAGATCGTGGAGCCAGCTTCAACAAATGAAGTGATGCTGGATTGGTATCCAGATGATACAATTGGGATGATGACAGATTTTGGGTTTTCTAATGGAGAACTTCACTCTCAAGTCTGTGAAGGCCTTGTGTCCTATGAAGCATATCATGGCTGCTTTTGGGAAGATCTGTAGTCTCACCTGCTAGTTAACTAGCTAATAGGTTTTAAAATAACACTGCAATTTGCTTGTGTGAATGAATCGAGCTTATATCTATAATTCAGCATATAAAAAGCATAACTATGGGCTTCCAGGACCTTGTGTGTTTCTATGTTGGACTAAGTCAGAAAGTGGAACATGTTATGAAAAGAGAGTTATGATACTAAAACTCAATATCAGAACTCTTTACTATTACTCATGATTTCTTTGTATTTTTGGCAGCCTCTTTTATCTTAAATTTTAGTCCTCGAGTCATCCAAATTAATGAATCAACAAATCAACCAGCAATTCATCATACTCTTCAAGAAGACAAGTTCTTCAGAGAAAATGGAGTTATAACTAGTTATTATTCATAGAGGTGGGTGCAAAAACCACGCCTCCTATATCAACTAATATGCCTCAAGTTCCCCAAGTTTGTATAAGAAAGTACGACATAGGCGTAAGTAAAATTTCTAGGACAATAGACGCAAGATCAAGAAGAAGAATCAAACACATTAATATTCATGCTATATGTGGATGGAGTATTCATCTTACATTTGACTCAGCAAGCTTGGGTCTGCAACCTATCTGCTCCAGAAACTTAACAAGCCTTGAGTGATTTGCAGCCAATTTCTGCTCCTTGGTTTCTGCATCTCTTCTCAGTTCAGCTAGTCGCTCCCGGTATTCAGCTTCCATTCTATCCAAAGCAGCCATCTGTTCTTCTCAAAGAGCTTCAATTCAATCTTTGCTTCAAACTCTTCCATCTTCTCCCGCATATGGCATGCCTTCTCTGACTCTAACTGCAACTCCACCTGTCTTAACCTCCATGCTGTTTCCTTCCTACGTGATGACCATGCCCGGTGACCTTCTTCCAATTCTTTACAACATTCAACCAGCTCAGAAACAAGCATGTTATCACCAAAACCTGGAAATGTTCCATGAGGTTTTACATTGCCAATAACATGAGAAGTATTCTCTTTCTCTAGTATTTTCTCAGGTTGTAACCATTGAAAGGGAGGTTGAGCGGCCACAGTTGAGGGAGAGAGACTTAGCGTCACAGAAGGCAAAGGTGGCCTAATAGTTAAAGTGCTATTAAAGTTTGGAAGCAACGAAGGAAGCATAGCTGATGGAGGAGCTGGTGCATCAGTGAGAATAAAGGCCCCACAAGAGGCAGCCATGAGGTAGGACGGGGAAGTGCGTTCTTTCACAAGCTTTTCTGCAGAAGTCTCGAGTATATGATCATATTTGGTGTCCTCAATAGGGTCAACTGTTTCGTTGATCTCCTTTCTCTCTCTCCCAAACTTCTCTTTAAATACTTCCCACCACTTGCCTAATCTCTTGGCAGTGCGACCTGGGACTTCTGCAGCAATTTTCTTCCATTTGTTGCTGTAAATCTGTTAAAGGCGGATAACAAGAGATTTCTCTTTTTCAGTAAGAGAACCCTTCTTGATGCCAGGCTTGAGGTAGTTCTTCCACCTTTCTAAGCAGGATTTGGCATCCCTGTTAAGGGGTTTGTTCATCCGTTGGGACACGAGATTCCATTCCCTAGGACCATACTTTTTGACATACGCACGTAACAAAGCATCCTCTTCAGCTGTCCAACGTTGCCTATCCTTCATTTCCAACTGCAGATCCTAAAGGAAATGGATCAGTCCCACATGAGTATACGACATGGCCCAGACTCTCTCAAGCACATAGACTCAGTCAAGTATCTCAGATGTCTCGCATTGTCTTCAAATATATGGATATAGACTCAGTCAAGTACACTTTATCCCACTGCCCATTTCTTCAAACTCGAACTCCTCATCATGAATCTACAAAATCTGTGATAAATTCAAGAAACCAAACTATATCGTGAGGAAATGTTTTCTCTCTCTATGATAAGTCCTAAATTAGCACAAGCAAAAGGCCGTTCCTTCAAAAGCCAATACATTGACAAGTGAACAAGTTTCAAAATGTAAGGAATTGACAAGATTAACTTCCTAGAGTAATATCCAAATGACAAACTCCATATATATATGGAATCAGGCTGTTAGATCTGAACCTCAAACCAACATACTGAATCTAGAAAGATAAGGTTGGTATTGCAATATATAACCCATTATTAAGTGTTAACCTGTGAAGTACACAGACCACAGCATGAAATATGACAGGAAACCATTATTAGTCACATAGAGCACCCTAAAGATACACATAATGAATGCACAATAGGCAGGAGCAGAAAACACGAGCAATTACAAATGCTCAAGGACTCAATATCTCGAGGCAATTAAATTCTGCAGCCTATGTGAAATATACATGATAGGGCAACCCGCTTTAAGACCAAGTTCATTCTGAAAAATGTTTAGGATCCTAGCTATTTCTAAGAACAAAAATTGACATACTCAATTTAGAGAAAAGAACACAGCCAACACACACAATTTGGGGAACTCAAACACATGATCTTCAGGCTCACTAGGCTCTACACATTGCGCCAGTCTATCTCGCAACTCAGAAGCTAACAGTCAATTCTTCCATTTAAATTCTTAGAACCTCCTTAAATTTTGGGTCATCCGCAAATAACTCCCTATCATTCCATAATTAGATAATGAATCTCCTAAACTTGCAAATTTGTCCAGAAACTCCCTTAAGCAGAATTTGCGATCTGAATGAGTCCTGACTTGTAAATATTCATTCTTTATTGGTATTTATCACTCAAAACATGTAAATTTACAAGTATAGTACTAGAATTTATCACTTAAGGATTACAAATGTAGTGGTCATGATAAGTATAATTCCATCACACACACACACACATATATATATTGCAGAGAAGGACCTTGATATGTAATCTCAGAAATTCATAATCTCCCATGATAAATTGTATTCGAAGATGCTCAAAAAGATATCTGCATGTACAGTATGTCTTTCATGAAAAATGATGAATTGCAGCGACAGATAATGGAAAACGCAATAATCAGCATTACCAACTCAAATCAAACAACAAAAAAGATCAAGATTTATAGAAAATCATATCCAAAGTAAGCAAAGTATTCCCAAATCAACGAGACGCAAATGCAAAGGACAATAAAGGAGCAGAAAATCATGAGAAGTGTCGAGATCAGGAAACGCTCGAAACATTTTAAAGTATCGCCAATACAGAAGCACTAGAAAAAGACAGAGCACTTCAAATATGTAAACCTTAGAGAGAGAAACTGGTAAGCTTGACTGTGTTGCACACACTGTCACTCTCTTCCTCCTCCTTTTCCATTTCTTCCTCCTCCTCCACAAGCACAATTACTATGCGATTAACCAATTCATTGCCCAGTGAAATGCGGAAATTGGAGCCCGAAATGGAAGGCTTTAGAGTGGAAATTACCAAGAGCTGTAGAGATAAAAGTGGGAGTGCAAGGGAAGAGAGAGAATCCAAAAAAATGCAACTTTCTTCTCCTAGCGCTAGTTAAATCGATTTCCATTTCCTTTTTTTTATAAATCGATTTATACTCTGAGTTTTGTCAAAAGATTTATGCTATCTGACTAATAAAGCAAAATTTGATTCGCCTTTATTTACCTAAGCCATTAAGTTAGATTTTTGAATGTATCCTTTAAATAAATTGTAAAGTTATCTTTTAGTCTTTAGATCTACATTATTAATTTTTTTTTAATTTTGAGCATATTAATTGATTTAATACCTACGTTAACAAATAGTTTATAGTATTTTAATTTAGTAATTAATTAAATATGAAGAAGAGTATAGGGGTTGATAGTTTATAAAATTTTTATATTCCATTATTTTTTTCTCCTATCATTTTGTGTATTTTAAGTCGTGAAACTTTAGCGTTTCCGTAACTCAATGGACCCATTTGTGATGGTGTTGGGAAGCGTGTTTACGAGATAAAACTCCTCTCACATACTTATCTGTAAACCATAAATCGTATTGGAGAAGCGATTTCACCAAAGAGACGCAACATTTTCAGCAAAACTTAAATCAAAACCAACATTTGTTAGTGAACAAATTTTATGCCCGATGCAGCTATAGGTCGTACAATTAAATTTAATCACATTAACCTAAACTAGGTGAATGCATTAAACTTTCTGGGAGGAAATTCATATACGATCTCTCTCCAGTTGATTTAGAATCAAGCACTCGTTAAAATTCATTCTATATTCATCTTACATTTGACTCAGCAAGCTTGGTTGGGTCTGTAACCTATCTTCACCAGAAACTTACTTGGCCAATTTCTGCTCCTTGGCTTCTGCATCTCTTGTTAGTTCAAATCTCTTGTTAGTTCAACTAGCCTCTCCTGGTTGGTATTCAGCTTCCATTCTATATTCAAAGCAGCCATCTATCTGTTCTTCCCAAAGAGCTTTAATCTTTGCTGAGGCTTTTATGCTCATGAAGGCCTTTCATGATTCTGAACCTAAAGTAAAATAGGAAGCATAAACAATGACATGACCCAAACATAGCAAACATTAAGGTGATACCATTTTTAACTCCTTAAAAAACAAAATATGATCCATGTTTTTATTAAATGACCATACAAGCAACACACTTGGATACTTGGCTTCTGCGTCAATACACTTCAAAAGGATACTCAAATCCTTCAAATGCAAGATTCATACTGGTCTGAGCTGTTCCTGTTGTACCTGTTAGAAGGTTGAACAGTTTATAAGATGATTAGTATATATTAATCACTATGTTACTAAATGACCCTGAAAATCTACACACACATATAAAGGGTTTTATTCCAGATGTTTTATTGATGACTATCATGATTAGGTTTGAAGATAGCGAGTTCTGAACAGTACCTTCATTGTGGAGTTTAGCGTAAAGGGCAGAAATGCAGGCGTCCACTATTATTGGAATCATCTAGTCCACTCCGTCGTTAATGGCTTGATCATTGGTCAGAATCAATATTCTGGAGAGTCAAGCGCATTCTTAGATATATATTTGCTCATAATATTGTTGATGGCTCTGAAAAAAACGTTCAAGATAAACGCTCAAGACCAGGGACTCCATGGCGCAGTAATATTTGAACAAAGGAAGGATCAGCGGGGTAGGGACAACCACAAGAGGATCAAAACTGAGAGCAAGAGACTATATATGAGGGAGTTTTTAATTTCACAGTTACTATGAAGCAATGATTATATATATATATATGGAGCAGCTAGTTGGCTTGAGAAGCAATGAATAGACAGGTGAACGTTATGAGTCGTCATTCTTTAAAGCCGGAGATTGAGATGTGGATAGTAAATTTGTGTTCTGGATTTTCTTGCATGCAATTGAAAATTGAATCCCACAAGAAATGGTCGGATCTTCCCATGTCTAAAGGAAAATCACCTTTGGTCAAAGTTCCGATTTTCATCTCTTCTTTTGCCAACCCAGGTTTCCATTCTCAGCCAAGGATAATATTCAGCAAATCAAACGGGCTCTATGTATTTACTCATCCCATTCCCACTAAAAAGGTTCTGACTTTTTCATGTTACTTGTGAACCATGACGATTGGTTTTTTTTTTTTTGGTAAACTGGTTTTTTTTTTAATAATACTGCTGGATTTCATAAAAGTTCAAACAATCACCATACAATGAGTGTAAAAACTACTAAGCATCATCTTCCCGAAACCCTTCCACAAAATCGAAAGGGGGGTGATCATAGTAGCAAAAATTCCCCCCCAAACTATGAGGCATTTTAGCAAGTCTATCCGCTACTTTATTCACCTCCCTCGAAACATGTTATATCACCACATCCCAATTTTGAGCTATAAGCAAACACACCTCTTCAATAACGTTCATGAAAGAATGGTTACTTCTACAATCTCGTGATACTAGATTTATCACCTCAGTACAATCTGTACACACTATGATCTGGTTATACCCACGATTCTAGCAAAACTGAAGACCATGAATCACCGCTATAATTTCTGCACTTGCAGGTGGTACTGTGGTAAGTTTACAGCTAAAACCACCTAACCATCGACCATTCGCTTCTCGAATGACTCCACCGCAACCGCTTCTCCCAGAGGGAAGAACAGAACTATCGACTTCTAGCTTAATGGCATTCATCCTGCTAAAGATTCCCTCTTGAAGACTCACGCGTTGTCCTGAATAAAATTTGTAGCGAGACAGGAGGACATGATCCCCACAAGCCCAAAAGAAAGTGGAAAGGGCATTCTCATGCTCATCAACACTATCCTCCCCAAAAATCTTCTTGCATCTGCCAGTCCATATGTCCCAGCACATATATCCAAATAGCACTTTCCATTTCAGCTTCTGAGTAAACTCCCTACCTGCTTCCCTCTTTAGGTTCCACCGAATCCAATCAATCCCCTGAAGAGATGAAAACTCTTCCCATAAGGAAGGCTTTATTAGAGAACGCCACCTTTCCCGAGCATTCCTGCAATCACGATCGAGATGCATAGGGTCCTCCTCTTCCCCGCAGCTGAACGGACATTGTGCGGACTCCTCTATCCCTCGCTTCCACCTAAGTTGAGCTGTATGAATCCTCCCATGTGCGAAAATCCACATGAAGACTTTAATTTTCTCCGGAATTTGCCATTTCCATAACTCCTTCCAGATAGCATCCTCCTGTTGATGAGTACCTATAGACAAAAACTTATATGCAGAACTAACAGAAAAACAACCGTCAGATGAAAGTTTTCAGAAATATTTATCCTCTCCTCTCTCTTCACGAGGGGGTGCACATTCATGATCTGATCAACAATGTGTAGATGTAACTACCTGTCTATTTTACTTCTATCTCAATCTCCCCGACAGTAACATATTCAATTATCTTGCTTTGATTATAAACTAAGGCTTCAATCTCAGGAATAAGATCAATGAGCGGGGTGTCTAGCCCTGCCCAATTATCATACCAGAACAGCGTCTTTGTCCCATTACCAATATTCACTCCTACACCTTTACAGAAATTTTTCCATACATTACAGATAGCTCTCCAAGTGTGGGACGAATTCCTCTTTAGGTGAACATTCACTGCAGGTCCTTGTCCGCAATTATATTTGGCTTTAAGAACTTGGACGCACAACGCATCCTTGTTTGTTAACATGTTCCAGCATAATTTCATAATAAAGGCTTCGTTCTGTCTCCTCAAGTCTCGAATTCCCAAACCACCATTTGCCTTTTCTTTGTTGATAGTCTCCCATGGCAATAAATGGATTTTTCTACTATCCGTACTATCACCCCAGAGGAAACTCCTGTTTTGCTTCTCAAGAGTTCGGATAATCCCCTTAGGGAGAAGCATAGTCTGCATATAATATGATGGAATAGCATATAACACTGCTTTAATCAGGGTGGAACGTCCAGCAATGTTTAGAAAGTTTTTCTTCCAGCTCGCTAACTTCTTCGCACACTTTTCTAGAATTGGGGCGAAAGTAATTGACGAAGCTCTCTTGTGAAGAAGAGGGATGCCAAGATATTTCCCCAGGTCCCCTGTTAAACTCACGCCCATTTTCTGACTTAAGTTATAGGCTCTGTTGAAATGTACATTGCTAGAGAAATATACTTTCGTCTTACTCTTTGACCCGCTGCTTCGCAGAATCTGGAGATATTCCTCATCATCTCATCTGCTTGATCCTCAGAGGCTTCTCCAAAAAGGATGAGGTCATCCGCAAAGAAGAGGTGAGTTATGGGAGGTCCTCCTGCATTCAGTTTGATCGGCACCCATTTCCCTTCTTCCACCGCATCTCTGATGGTATGACTTAATCGTTCCATACAAAGAGTAAAGATGTAAGGTGATATTGGATCACCTTGACGGATACCTCTTAATGGTGTGAAGGTGTCTGTAGCCTCCCCATTCCAAAGTACCCTGAAAGAGGTACTCTTAATACATGTCATTATCACCTGACAAAAGCTCTCTTCTATGCCCACATATTTGATTGTTTCCTCAATGAAATTCCACTCTAGACGGTCACAAGCCTTTTCCAGATCCACCTTAACCGCCATCCATCCCATACTTCCCTTTTTCGAACTGGGCCTAAATTAATGGCCTGCTTAATTATTCAAAGTGTTCATTGATTACTTCGCTTAAATAAATCACTTCAGTATCCGCTGTTCAAACTTACCTTGGTTGAACAGAACCAATATGGTTCATTGAAATTTGAAGTTTCCTGTTTTCCATAATATATATAACTTTTTTTCTTCTACCCTTGATGAACAAAGATTTAAACACTTATCTTCCAAACGGCTACTATGAATTGAATTACATACCTACTTACATACGTACATACATATATTTCCCCTTTTTCTAAAGGTTGGTTTGGCAACCACTTTTGAAACCTAGGTTTGATTTCAAAATCTAGGTTTTACCTCAAAATCGAGGTTTTGTCCAAGTAAAATTTTTTTCAAAAACTATTTTGGTTACAAAACCTCAGTTTGAAACCTAGGTTTTCTCTTTCCTACTTTTTTCTCTTTCCTACTTTTTCTCTCTTTCTCTTTCCTACTTTCCTCTTTCCTACATACTTTTTTGCCTCGGAATCTATAAAAGCTAATAACTTCTCAAACATAAATCACATTTCAAAACCTAAGTTTTGCCTCGAAATCTGTAAAAGCTATTTTCCAAAACCTAGGTTTTGCCTCAGAATCTGTAGAAGTTATTTTCAACCTGACTTCCAAACAAGCTCTAAATCTAAAACAATGTCATTTTGATTTTTTTTTTAAAACAGCAATTTGCTGTCATATTTGTACTTTAATAATTCTGTTTAAAAGCAAATAGCAAATTGGAAATAATGAGAGAAGTCCCTCTGATTTATTTGGATAGCAAAATGCCACAGCCACAGCCACACACTTCCTTATACCTGCTTACCATTTCCCCTAATCTTGGCTTTTTCTTTCCTTTTGCTATCGTAGCCACACCAGTCACATAAGATAGCTCTTTATATATATATATATATATATATATATTATGAGTGGAAGCTTCGTGTTAAGATAAGGCACTCGTGAATGGTATATATAATTTCCCGTGCTTTTTATATTACTTTTATTTACTCCTAAATACAGAAACTATATAATTAATTTACAAGTATTAAAGAAATATGTGAAGTTGGTTGTTTGAAAGAAATGTATTTTAGTTTGGTTGAAATACCCCATTTAATCATTATTCTCAACGGTGAAAACTCCTTTTAATATATCCAATCAATAGTGATAGTGATAACT
>JANTPZ010099086.1:0-14393 GCA_025593235.1 Vachellia pachyceras
TTCTATGGCTCCCTTTCCAATTCATACCTGATTGATTTAGACCCTCGAATAATACTTGGCCCTTTTCGTTTCTGTCCTATCTTCATCCGTCACTGTACTATCCCATGTTAGAAAAATTTGTTATCCCCACACTCCCTTTTATTTATCTGCCTCTGATTTTCTCTCTTCCTCTCGACGCCAGCGCACGTATTGCAGTTATAGATTTCTTACTGCGTTTTAGGCATGTTCTGTCCTACTATTCCATGGTCTTTAATTGATATAATGAACACTTATTTCTCATTCAAAAAAAAAAAAACAAATACCTTATTTCTCGTGAGATATTTTTTTTATACACCCAGCCATCTTTGTTACAGAGAGAAAAGAAAATCCCACTTTTTTGGTAACAAAATTGTAGTATACGTTGAGTTCTCTGAACTCAAACAAGAATTTTACTTTTATATCATACTTACAAAATCCAGCGCCAAGCATTTAGTCGCCGGTAATTTTTCTCCTTCAAAAAAGAAAGAAAAAGGAGAGAGGGCATTTAGGTCAAGTGTCAGGTGAAACCTAGGGGATTCTGAGTTTCAATCAGAAATGGACAGAGAGGGATGAAGAATATATATATATATATATATATATATATAATATAGAGGAGAAGGCTGAGATGCTGTAATAATTAAAAAAGAAAGAAAGAAAGGAGAAGCATGTGTTTGTGTACACTGAGATGGATGGGAGTCATCACTTGAGGAGGAGAACGTAGACGGCATAGATAATTCCTGGGAAATAAGCAACGATGGTGAGGATGAGGCAAATCCAGAACTCCAGCTGCATCCACCAATTCCAATTAACATTACTCACTCACTGACAACATCAAGTAAACTAGAAAGTCACCGTATTATTCGTTCGTTACGTTCGTTCGTGTTCATGGTTGGTTCATTTGATGAAGACGAAGGAATAAATACCTGGACTCCGAACTTGAGGAAGACGCCGAGCGGAGGCAAGAATATGGCGAACAATATGCTTATGCAATCCACCGTCTTCTCTGCGTCCGTCCCCTCCATCTCTCTCAACTTTTCTTCACAGATCTGAGTCCCATCTCCGCATAACGTAACTCACGTACCTTTCTCGTTTTCATCCTCCTCCTCATCCACACATCTGTCAACTCCCTCCACCTCCATTCATTTCTAAAGCCATCCATTTCCTCGTACACCCAATTACAAAATATAGCCCCCTCACTCTTAATCTACCATGCAGCACCTTCTTCCACGTAGTCGCCCCCTCTATCTAAAATCCTTAATTTGAATCACGACTCTCGCTATCTCATCAATGTACATTCTACTCTGCAATTTGTACATGCACCCTGGCTTGAAAAATTACAATGTCTATACATAAAGGTATTATGCTGCATTCAAATTCACAATGTTAGTTCCTCAGGATTATTTTCAGTTCGTGTGACTAATAAATTTAATATCATGAAATTCAACAGTAATTCTCACTTCTCAGCATGTAACGTGGGCCCACGGTTTGTTTTCTTTCTCTAAGCTCAGGTATGTTTTCTTTCTGTAAGCTCAGGGTATTCGATAACAATGACTAATCCCCACACATAAACTTTCAGAAGGAACTTTAGTGCTGGTCATAATTAAGGCCCTCTCCATACATTTGAAGCCCTGACTAGATGCAAGTGTAAACTTACACAGAACCCAAAGTTGACTGACATTCAAAGTCGCAAACGTGGCATAAATTTTCACCAAAAAAAAACGTGGCATAAATGTGGACATCTATCTATATATAGATTCTCGAACATTAGTTCGCAATGTCATAAATAATCAATCCCTTGTGCTAAACACAACCAATTGATAGAGTCATGGTATTTTCAAAGAGATATAGGGCCACGGGTCTGGGCTACATAGAAAGTCCAATTACTATATTGGCCTTCCACTCCGCACGCAACGGCAATCAATGGGCTGAAGTATATACGATACTGAGGCCCAAAATATGGGGCCCGTTTCCACTAATCACTTGCAAACGTGGGACAAATAAATTCTTGACAAAAACTTGTACAAAAAAAATCCGATGGAATTATGTTTGACTGAAGAATTACCTCACGCGTGAGGAATTTAATTTGGATGAATGATGTTGTCGAAATCGGGAAGTTAGTGCGGAGGGATCGGATCAAAATTGTGTGTTCAATTAAGGCCGATGTAGTTTAAGGACAGACAAAAAAAAAAAGTAAACTGGATATGCCAGATATGGCCTAACACCACAATACAATGGTTCTGCAAAATTAGGAGCTAGCCGCTTGATTCCCTCCACCTGCGTCCCTTGCCTCTTGCCTCCGGCTCTGCTAATCTCCTCCATCTAAGCCCATATTGCTCCCTTACAAAATTCTGATACACAGGCCTATCTATCACACAGCTTTTAAATATATTTTAGCTGGAAAAAGAGAGAGAGAAAATCACGGGGCAACTCTTCATTTTCACTTTTCACTTTCAGACATAGGCTCCAGCATAGTAAAGCGTAGCTCAAGGAACTATCAATGGATAGAAAGAATCCATTAATAGCATGTGAATTTGCTAAATCAGAGTGTTACCAAGAAAAGCAGAGTTTAACAATTGTGTCAACTTTAAGTGAATACGAAGGGGAGGTAGCGACTGAAACAGAAGATAATAATGTCACAATGTGGAAACGGGTCACACAGACATGTTGAGGAGAGGACACAAGCATTACGGATTGTCTTAGATTTAACAAAGTTGTTACTTTAAAGTAACAACCCAATATGGGTGCATGGATAATGGATAAGACGTCGGTTTGTCTCGTGTCTGGCACTATTTGCCCTCAAAAGTCTTTATCCTCTTTTCTTTCCCTCTGGGGGCGAATTTGATAGGACCTGTGATATGATGAAGATCGGTTTAAGTTCTCCATTGAGTGATGGACACAAGGCTTGCGAGAATGAAGTCAGTCACAGGAGCAAATGCCTAAAGAGAATCCCAAAACAGTTGATTCAGAGCCACAAGGCTCCCCCCCCCCCCCCCACAAAAAAAATTACAAGTAATGATGCAAACGGGGTGATAAATTTGACTATCATTTCCCACTAGCTAGCTTCACAAAGAAAGCAAAAGCGATTGAGATGTAATTATTCTCACAAAGGGTAACATTTCAACCAGACAACAGAGCCCTTTGATAATTGTTTAAGGCTTTTGGCGACGTGTTTCTATGTGTCATCTAAGCAACAGAAGCAAGAAAAGAGAACCCTGTGTGCATATATTAATATATAAACAACAGTGATAGATGGAATCAAACAGTTCGAGGACATAATAAAGGAAAAAGGGAAGATGATGAAAGAGAAGTGGAGGGAGATTCAGATTGATTAGGGAAACAATAATCAAAGTGTTGGATGTTAATCTTGCAGAAAGGGAAAAACAAAAAGACATGACAGAGACGTGAGTGTGTAGATGAAAAAATGGAAGATGCATGTGGCTGTGTTTCCATTCCAATCGGTCTTGATGGCCTAATTTTGAAGCCATCTATCGCCTCCATTACCTAATTATTTTATGTCTTCTCAGAATCTAACCCTTCACCTTACAGCCCTTTTCTCTCTGTCAACCTCCCTTCTCCTTACTAATCTATGAGAAAATTAATCTTTTAGTCTCTAAACTTTTGATCCAGCTGTGACTCAGTTATTGAATTTTGACTCAATACAATTCAGTCCTATAGTTTTGACTCGGTTGTAACTTAATCCCTGAACTTTGACTCATTGCAATTCAGTCCATATTATTTTAACTATTTTATAATTTAGTCATTGGCATTTTATTATATATAAAATTTATTTTCTGAAATACAGTGACTAAATTATAAAATGGTTAAAACTATAAGGGCTTAGTTGCAGTGAATCAAAATTTAGAAATTTAATCACAATTGGGTTAAAACTTGAGAGATTAAAAGACTTACTTTCCCTTAATTTGTTCATTACTCTTCCCCACTTTTCATCATATGTCTGCCACAAAGAAAGAAGTACATATTATCAATCAATCTCCTAAATAATTAAATAGTCTGTAATTAATTTTCACATACACCGGTGCCCATATATCCAATAGATTATCATATGTTAGACTTTCCGACTTTGATCTCGTTAAGGAGAACAGAAGCTATGGAAACTGAAGCGAACTGCAAAAACAATTGAAAGAATGTGTTGTTCTCTGCTGAAGTAACAATACTACTTACACGTCTGCGGGGTAATCATTGGTGTGGGTTTGTTTTAAGGTCTAAGTTCATTGCAGTGGCTTAACTAATGATTAGTTTAGGGATGGAGGGTTAGAGAGAGAGAGCATATGAATGTTTGAAAATGAAAAAGGTTAACATAGTGGCAGTGGTTGCATACAACTGTTGTTACGTTTCCAGGCAGCTTATTTTATTAATCCATGTCTAATATTTGGGAATTGACAGCTATTATTTTCCATTGAACTAAGCAAAAAGAGGTCATGAATCAGAAATCAAAATGTATATAAGCAAGATATATATCAAAATATATGCGCCGCTTTCTTGTCAATTAGTTGTCTGTTACATTTATAATTAGCTGCTGAAAAGATGTATTTGAGGATAATGCAGAGGCACCTATCACCAAATCTGTTTCAAGGGCAAGAGGATTGTGTCTCCCTCATTTTCAAATGCCTTTTCTTCATCCTCACGATCTTCCCCATCTTTCACTTTATAAATTCCCACCATTATAGTTCTTCCAATCACTTTACATAGAAATTTCATCATACTCATTCCATCAAAACCATCCATATTTCTCAACTTGACAGATGTCCTGTTCTAATCTTTATTAAAACATGTTAACTTGTTTGTCTGTATCGCATGTATTGTTCTGATTTTTAGATAGATTAATGATTTGAGTCTGATGAAAACAAAGTTCCTGTTATATCAACAATGGTAACCAATGGTTTTTCCGAAGATTTTAAAACCATAAGTGAGAACAAACGAATATACACGCACAAGGAGAAGGGTTTGTTTAATGTAGCAGCATGCATTGGACTTGGACCTAAACAAATAATAAGCTGAATTAGAGGGCATAAGAATGGACCTACAAAGATTGTAGTCACATATTCTAACACACAATAATGTCACACAGTACACAAAAATCAAAATCCTTTTATCATCATGTTTTTGCCTTGCCGTGGGACCAACTCCACCCCCCAAAATTACAAGTTCGCCCTTCCCAGAGGAATCACAGCTCTCCAACTTGGGAGACAAATACACAGCAAAATGAACAGGTGATTTTGGATGAGATTTGTCCCATCTCTTGTCTCCCTCTGCTTCATCATTACCCTTCAAAATTACTATATACCTGTAGTTATTAATTGTTACCCTGATTTACATTTTATTTTTATTTAAATGTTTGACTACCAGTATCTTTATTCGACCATGGATTTCATGCATGCATTTTCTCTCTCGAAGAAACCAATTCAATATTCGCCTGAAACTCCTCCTGCTTACCTTGTTCTGGCAGCGAATATTTGCCGTTTCGTTCATTGATAATGAGATGTCAAGTTTGATTTTTCCCCATTAAAAGAGGTTAAAATATTGCAATTTGATAGCTTCCAATCATTAGTTATCAGAGATTGATTCCCGAAACACGGACATCAATGATTCATTTCCCCGGAGGGAAAAAGAAAAGGGATTATAAAAAAACAGAGGATCAATAATACAGCTGACCAACTGCAATTTGATCACTTGATTAAAGAGCCAAAGCTGATTTATTTGCAGTGAAACTCCAAGTGACAACAAAGCCGAGATATATTGTTAACGTATTAGAGTCAGAGACAAATTACAAGGGTTCCTGTTTGACTTCACTTAACAACTCATATGGGAATGGGAATGATAAGATAAGCTTTTAAACGCATGATGGGGTATAATGGAGTGTGGAGATTACAAAGCATCTTCCATGGTGTTTCTTTTTATAATCAGGTCATTGTTTAAGCCACGGAAACTTTCAGGATGTCAGGACCAAGAGACAGGCTATCCATATTAATGTATTATTATTATTATTATTATTATTATTATTATTATTATTATTATTATTATTATTGAGAGGCAAAGAAGATACTTATTTTCAAATTATGAACGTGTTCGTGTTAAGTTAAGCACTTAAAGGACAACTTGACCAGTTTGGATGTTTCTGTGCCATGAATTATATCATTTGGAAGATATTGTACAATTTGGGCCATCTGACACAGACACAGGCAAATGAAGTGATTAATTCTATATGCCCGCAAATGTTCTTTGATTACTTCTATTCCAAGACGTGTAATTATTGTTTAGAAAAAGGGGAAAACAAATAAGTTCACACCATTTCAACCCTTTTTTAATCTGCAGTTGCTCACTCCCGTGTTGTTAGACCTTTTTGTCTTGAGAGTTATTCTGTTCTGAAATTATTATTCATTTGGGCGTTTGATTATGGAAGTTGATAAACTCGTCCTTCTGTAAAGGATGCATAGTAACAAGTTATTGGTGAATTCTTGCTATTCTAAAACGCTCCAATTCAATCCCTCATCATGACTTATTGGGGAATCTTCCATTTCTGATCTTACATGTTCAAAACCACTCCAAGCACTTAAGTTTTATTTTTTTTTTAAAAAACATCATTGGTTTTCCCCCCAGCTAACCATCTGGTACATTTTTCCGTTGCTGTAAACCATATACACACACATGCAATGGAAGTTTTGAGAATTTAAGATTACCAGCAGAGATGGTAATAATCGATTGTCCTAATTTGTCTGCTTTCACACATCTCATGAGTCGCAAGCTTCAATAAACAAAGGAGAATTGCATTATTGTGATTGTCGTATTTATACCACAAGTACATTTTTTTATTTCCATTATTAACAATTATTGAAGTGCCCGACCCTTCATATTAAAAGAAAAAAGAAAAGCAAACCAAAACGATTATGCTTTTATTATCTTTCCACAGTCAGAGTCTGGATAGCGGCAGAGTATTGAGATTTAAGAAAGCGGATTGAATGCCAAAGTAACGTAATTTTCAAATCGCAAAAAACACAATCATTTGTGGAAGTTGGTTGAAAATTCCAGTATTTTCTAAGGGAAGAAAGTATAAGCCTGCTCAAGTTTTGAAAAAAGCAAATCTATATTTGTGCCAAAATGATGAAACTTTCCCAAAGGATCAACAATTCTGAGAGGATCAGCTTTCTACTAAAGAGTACGCGGCACAAAGACCTATTCCAGGAAAAAGAAAGAAACATACAGCATTTCCTGAATTCCAAGGCATCGTCACCAAAGGGAACTAAAGAACGTATAAATCATGGATTTAATGCAGCATCCTTTCTTTGTTCACTTTACTAATCTCAGCCCCTAACTTGCTCTTCACAAACTTACCCTTTTGGCTCACCCTTGGCCTATCTTCTTCTGCCTTCAAATTCCATACAATTTATTGTTTCTTTACTATACTGCGTGACACTATTGACGTTTTTGTCATTCTCGATAATGACTTCCAACACTAAGTAGAGTGCCTGGTATATAGCAAATACCCAAATGAGTTACAAAGGACCGTGAAAATCTTCCTACTACTTACAAGTATTAGCTTTGGTGCTGCTACTTGTGCAAAATAGAGTTAAAATGGATTCTTTCACTGTGCCATGAGGTTAAGCGCTTTTTATTTTTACTGTCAAAACATGAGATAATATCCTAAAAAATAGCCCTCTGGGTGGGACCCAGATGATTATATCATATGATTGAATTCACTCTATACATCGTCACATAATTTTTGTTGTTGTTATTTTGATCAGAAATAAATTTGAAGCAGGAGGGATATATAAGAATTGAAAATCCCATTGGGTTCAACTTTTCTCGAAAGGCTCCTTGTTCTATTTATTTGATTCCCTATCAAGCTGCCATTTTTATTTTGGGAACATGCTTGTCAGAGCCCTCCGAAGCCTCCTTTTCTTTGTCTTTCTTGTTTCCTAGACTTCACATAAAATTCTTCCTTCCTGCTGCAGCATCCACGTAGTTATAATAAATAGATATACTGAGTGAGAGAGAACTCTCAAAAGCACTGAAAAAGTTACTGCACATGGGAAGGCACTCTTGCTGCTACAAGCAAAAGCTGAGGAAAGGCCTCTGGTCACCAGAGGAAGACGAGAAGCTTCTCAATTATATCACCAAGCATGGCCATGGATGTTGGAGCTCTGTACCCAAACTGGCTGGTACATTCTCTCTCACTCATATATTGCACTTTGATTTTGTACTGTGCACAACACTTCCTTTTTAACCTTATTGATGAAATATATATATATTTATGGCAGGCTTGCAGAGATGTGGCAAGAGCTGCAGACTGAGGTGGATAAATTATCTGAGGCCTGATTTGAAGAGAGGAGCATTCTCCCAGCAGGAAGAAAATCTGATTATTGAGCTCCATGCAGCACTCGGAAACAGGTATGTACTGTTGTACGTACTCTTAATTCTAATGGGATTATATGTTCATGCGCTAGCTGTTCTTGTTCAAATGGGTTGATATGTGGTTTTGCTGCCGAATTGAATTTATCAGGTGGTCTCAAATTGCAGCTCAGTTACCGGGAAGAACCGACAACGAGATAAAGAATCTATGGAATTCCTGCCTGAAAAAGAAGCTCAGGCAAAGAGGCATTGACCCAAACAGCCACAAACCTCTCTCCGAGGTTGAGAACCACAAGGACAAACCTTCCTCGGCCGACAGAACCAATCAGAAAACCTCGGTGTTCAATGAACAACGCACTCTGACTCACGAGTCAACAAAACCAAAACCTGCACAACTATTCCCTCCTCTTCAAGTTTCATCCCCCTCCATCTTCAACAACAGCAACATTAATAATTGCCATGATCTATTTCTGGATAGGTCTTCTTCTTCTGATGTTGTGGGTTACTTTTCTTTCCAACCCTTCAGCAACTATGCAACTAATCCTGACATCAGTACTTCTCTTTGCTTCATTCCCAGCTCTACCATTTCCTCTCTGGTCATGTCAGACCTTAATTCTGCTGTCACTACCACTATGCTCCATTCAATTTTGCCGGCAAATGCAAATCCCACTCTTAGCCTCCATTCTGATAACAATCCCTCTGCTGCTCATGTTCATGGTGTTCATCAGGCATGGGAAGCCACTGCCTTTAATAACAATGGAGGTAAGAACAGTGGGAGCAATAGTGATATACCATTACAAAATAGCAATAACTTCATCGAGAACAACACTTCAACGTGGGAAAAGGATTCCCATGTCAACATGATGCCCTTACAAGCGGAACAGGAAGACATAAGATGGTCCGAGTATCTTAATACCCCATTTTTTCTGGGCAATCAAATATCTCAATCTATGTACAGTGAGGTCAAACCAGAAACGGGGTTCATAACAGATGATGCGACCACTAGTTGGCACCATAGTAGCCAGCAGCATCCTCAGGTTTTCCAGGCTTCAGATATATATACCAAGGATATGCAGAGATTTTCGGTGGCTTTTGGACAAACGCTTTAGCTTCAGTTCAATGAAACAGAAAGGTGCCGACATTTTTATTATGAGCTGGGGTCAGAAATATGTGCCTTCTCCGTTCTGACCACAGGTGTGTGCTATAAAATCAATTTTCTTTTTTTATTTTTGAAATTTGTAAATGTGTTTGATTGCAAAAGCTAGCTTCCAGCATTATCTCACAGTATAATATTCTGGGACTGATACAAGGTTTCTTTTCGTCAATCTGTTCGTCAAACAGAGAAGAACCACCGCAGAATAAGGCTTGTTCTAGGTCGTCTCTTCTTATATTCTAGAATTATCTTCATGGATCGGTCGCGTGTAGCTTCTCTTTTTAATCTGTATAAAATTAACAACATTCTTTACATTCGTCTAATTTCAATCTTCAGCAACATTATGATGTTCATGGAGCGATCTCTGTGGGAGTGAATAGTTTCAAATCCTAGTAACTTTTTGGATGTCCGGGATCTGTTCTCTTTACGAAGTGTTCGAACACAGTCCATTCCAACTTTTTTCAAGTTGAGAATCCTGCAAAACTGCATCTTGTTTTCTTCATCAAGGCCTTAATGGGTGCCCATCATTGTTCCTAAAGATGGAAATGACTTTCACTTTTTGCACCAACGGCTTAAGAGCGAATAAAAGATCAAATTATACTGTCTTCATGGGAATTATTTTCAACTCAATTGGACACTTATTAAAAGGTCCAAAAAAACCGAGAAGATATTTTAGAGGAAGAGTGGATTGGGAGGTGACACGACTTGTACCACTTTTAGATGATAGAATTTTGTGCGCAATTATGTGGCGTAGAGTGGGCCTAATTCACCGCCTAGTTCTTCAACCTCTGCTTCAGTAGCGGATGGGCCCACCGTTGGCCGTGGGCATCTGAAAACCGATATTCAAATGCCAACAGATTTAAAATAGAGAGAAGTTTACAATTGAAATGGCAACAAGCCTCCTTCTTCAAGTTTAGCCTCTTGTGTAGAAGCACTTTCTCACCCAATAGGACAAGTTTTGCCCTTTTCTGTTTCAGTTCCCTTTTGTGTGGTCGCGCAGTGGGAAAGCTTGAAACGGTGTTGGTTAGACAATCGAGGGTTGAAATCTACTGGAAAAACCTAGCAACCAAAAAGTTCATCAGGAAGGTGAAAAGGCAAGAGTGGAGTCAAAGTAAAAAAAGAATTATGGTAATAGTATTAATTTATCAATCCTTGTTTCTCATTTTGCATCAGCAGACATCAGTGAAACTAAAGTCAAACAGTTCCAAAGCAGTTTCCATGACTGTGATGCCTTTTCGCTTTCAAGTTTCAATCCAACCCCTTTTCTCTCCTATTCCCCGCAGGGCTAAGAAAATTGGAAATGCAAAAATCGCAAACAAGGACGTCGACTTCCCCAGTTTAGGGTTACGGAGAGAAGTGAACAATTCTGATATTTAGTATTGCCAGTTCAAAAACAGAGGACAGCATTCTGGAGCCATACGTACAAATTGGCTCCTTCCCCTGTTTACAAGTCCGTGTGCCCATTCAAGAACTCATTCAATGTTTGAGGACTGTTTCATTATTTAATACGAACTGGATAGCGTACGAACCCACCCTGCATGTGCCGCAAATTATTGGGTCAAAATTGTTGGGGCCCTACAATCATCAGAAGAAAAGGTGGTGGCTATTCAATCCCAAGTTTGATTCCCCAATAAATAGGAATTTAGCAGCGTGCATTGAAGTTTTTAAGTTTTTATAAACGGGTGAGGGACAAAACATCTATTTTATATGCCAATTAAATACACAGGCAGGTATGCATGAGAAAAACAATTAGTTGATAGGGATAAATATGCTCGGCAAAAAAGATAGGGATAAATATGAATATAGTGATGGGGATAATGATTGAGCTGATGATGATGGGCGGTATATATATAATAGTCTTGGCTGGAGATTAATTTGTATCAGGTGACAGATAATTTATGAATAATTTAATATCAGGAAGTGGGAGGCCAATGGGAACAAGTCACGACTTGAATGTCCCATAAGGATCTGCTCATGGTGTGTATGAAAACTGAAAAGGAGCAGATGATTAGAAGCTGCGTCAATTTGCGGTGAAAGTGACCGTCCCGGATGGTAATATTGTATCAATTTTTAAATTAAATTCCACGTTACATGTGAACTTTTCACGTAATCTTGTCTAAATATGATGCATCTCTTTAAATTGATGGAGAAAATTACATGGGTGATAAACTTCTAGTCTATGCATATAGACGTTAATAAGCCACAATGTGTGTGTGATCTGGTAAATAGTGGAATGAACTGTTGGTTCCTCACAAACAGTAAAACTGACTTTCCATTGAATCAAAGCCAGAGCTTTTGGCTGACAATGATCATACGCATCTGCTTGGGGGGGTATATGAGAGCAATAGGCTCCCCATTCATAGCTAATTGATGTCATCGGAAACTTTAAAAATTAATCTCACTGATGGATTACTAGTAATTCTTGGAAGAGAATTTGACCTAATCAGCTACCTTTGTCTTTTATTGTCTGTCATTGGACGATGAATGAATGAGACAGAGAAGACTGATGAAGTTCTGGTCATCTGAAAACCAGATGGTGGCAAGTCTGATCGCATGGAAATGGACAGTCAACGTCCTTCACACCTGCTCTGTCGAAATACCAATCACCCACAGCCGAAGCAATTGCCTGCATATTCTCAAACCATGAACATGTACTCTATGAGGATCTTAAAATTCAAGACTTAAGGCTAATATCAAAAGGATAACGTCACGCGAGAGTTCATCTTATCGCAATGATATATCAAGGCATGGCATATCTTGTTCAATGACCAAACATAATTTATCCTTCAAAGCAGAACAAGTCATATTAGCAACAGCAAGCAATCACCATTGACGAGCAAAGAGCATATCTACATAAGCAAGCATACATGCTTTCCTAGAATTATTCTTAAAGTGGATATCTTGTTATAGTGAATATCATAAACATAACCATCTTATCTAACATTAAGGCCCATTTTTAACAATTGCAGTAACTAGAATCGTCTATATATGTGTGTGTCAGCAACTGGTTCAGGGTTATATACATTATTGGATGAGCATGCCTTGTTCTTGATGGCAGGGTAATGAGCAGCAAACCATGTATCCGGCCTCTCACTTTGGCAGTGTCAAAAACATGAATTTATAAACAAACCATTCTGATTCGATCTAGAAAAGCCTCTAACAGCATTTAGCATTTGATTCCTGAATCCTGTACAAAACAACCAGTGATAAGCCTTGATTGCCAAAGTGATTTAACTGAGACATGACCACGCTTCAGAATCCAAATTTATCATATATCAAATCACCTTGCAGAAAATGAAGTTGCGGTCCAGTACATTTAGAATAGTTTAATCTACACTGACTCCAATAGCCATGGGGATCTGCTGATGGAGGAGCCAAGCTGGACTGAATCTGATGACAAGCAGGTGATGATATACATTTAGATTAGTCTGTTTTCAATAATTCATTTAATGCTTCTAAGACTGCCAAAGACTGCCAGATGATTGAATTAGATAATTTACCTGCCATGAATCATAGGCTGCATTGAGAATGAATAGGGGGGTGTTCTAACACTGCCAATCAAATTCTGAGGGAAAAAAACACTGAAAGGGGACCAAAAAACAACATTAACAAGAGTTCAACTTAGATCAAGCAACAATAAAGGGAAATTATAATTTTGTATATCTGTTCAAATTCAAATGAAACTTGCTTATCTTAATTCTCAGCTGGAGAGAAGAGAAACAACGATTAGTAATTACCAAAGTGGGATCAAGATGGTTAGTACAAGTTTGAGGCAGATTCTTCTTCACCCCCTGCAATGTTTAGATAACATCTATCATGTCAAATCATCAGTTGGTACAGGATGTCTGGCATGTTGTACATCCTGCTTCTCATTTTAAAACTCAATTCAATTGTGTTGCAGAGTTTCAGGTCAGGTTTAGTATCTATGACCAAAACAGGATTTATCCGAAATGATGCTTAAGAATCAAATCAGAAGTAAAGTTGATATTGTACTTGCATTAGCTTTCGGTTCTAAAGTTGTTGAACCACATACTATCAGCCACTTGCATTAGCTTTTGGTTCTAAAGTTGCTGAACCACATACTATCAGCCAATTTCCAAGATGAACTTGAAAGAAATACCTCTACTGATAGATTACAATAAAACTATGGCCTGAAACCAAAGAGGTACCTGCAACCCTACAAGCCCACTGTACATTTTCCTGAGAGTACGCCCGCCAGATACATCAACCCTATCATTCCAAAATAGTTTACAATTACTTTAACCATGAAGGAAAAAAATCTGATAGTGCTGTGAAAAGTCATTGAGAATCAGAAGTATGAAATACTGTATTCGCTACTTACGCATCAAGAAATAACCCAGCATCACTAAGACATTTCACTTTGGCAGCCGTGGGAAATAGACTTCGAAATTCATCACAGTGAATAATAGTGGCCAAACCACCAGCAGAGCATCCAGTAAGAAAAGCCTGATGCATATCATATATCATGAGAAGAACAATCATTTAAGTAGTATTTTGTGCGTAGATGCGGGTGTACAACCTGGTTGGCATATCGCATTCCCTTTGACATCAATTCTTCCATTGCAGCCAACCAAATCCGCTGCCCTCTGTATTGCAGTTGCGCATTCTATCTCAAAAGACATTCAATCGCATTAGTGTAGAGTCAAGTTATAAATATCATCAACACTGTTATCAGAATGGAAAAGAAAGGACAAAATTCAGTCATTCCCTACACAATGCTCTTCTCATAATTTTTTTCTTGAATAGACAAAAATATATAAACTACCCACAGCAGACACTAACGGAGGATTATGAACATGAAGGAGGTCCTTGTTGAGACAGAAATTAGAAGGTT
>JANTPZ010099087.1:0-11240 GCA_025593235.1 Vachellia pachyceras
CATATCTGGCCTTGTAACGGCATGCCGTCTGCTCGTCTTCTCCTGGTTTCGTACTTTTGCTTGGTTAATTTTCCTTTAGTTTAATTCTGTTGTTATTTTATTAATCTTTTTAAAATTTTGGTTTTCTTTCTTTAGTATTTTTGTAATGTTTTTAAATTTTTTATTTTTGTATTTTATTCTTTTAGTTTTTTTTAATGTTTAATTTCGCTATTCTTTTTAATTTGTGGTTAATTTTGTTTTTGTATAATTTTTTGTCATGTAAGTATTTTTTAACTCAATATAATATATACAATATTTAAAATATTTTTATTTTTGTTTTTTCCTTATTTTAATTTCTGTAACTTATTTTTTGTATAAATTACAAATCTATTTTTTAACTTTTCTGCAATTTTTTTTAAAATTTCATAATATTTAGTAGCGGTTCTATAACCGTTACAACTGTTTAAAAAATTTTAAACACGCCAATTTTTGTTGTCTATTATACCTTTAGCGGTTTAAGACCTCTACAAATAAAAAGGCGCGAACAACTATTTCAAATTAGTAGCGGTTGAAAAAACTACTGCAAAGAATTTGGAGGGTAATTTTTTAGTCGTCAAAATAGGGTGGAGATTACTATTTTAATTAGTAGCGGTTATTAAACCGTTGCAAATTTTTAGAGGGAAAATGTTCATGAAATTTGTTGGGCGGGAATTACTATTTTAATTAGTAGCGGTTTTGAAACTGCTGCAAATGTTATGTTCCATTGTCGCGTTTCACTATATTAGTAGCGGTTTTGGTTCGCTACAAAATGTTCGTACCTCGCTCGGTTATGTAGAGGATTTGAAGCGGTTATTGTATAACCACTGCAAACTTATAATCGGTTTGTGCTATGCCTGCGGTTCTTTTAAACCGCAGTTAAATCATTTGCCATGGTGTAGTGGTTTGTCAAACTGCTACAACATGTCATTGTAGCATTTTCAACCACTACAAATACAAAAAATAACCGCTACTAATACAGCCTTTCTTTTGTAGTGCCACTTGATTTTAATTTTTTTTAGAATTATGAATTTTAAAAAATGGCAAAAAATTCAAAGTTACCAATTGAACAGTAACTCCAAAAATGTTTTAAAATTTCACTTGATTTTCTAATTCTAAGGTTTGGAAGGTATTCAAGTGCTATAATATTTATCTCCTTAGCTTATAAGTACTTTAAAGGAGGTGCGTTATAGCTAGCCTATTATTGCAGGAAGCGATGAGAGGGAAGGAAGCAGGAAGCGTTGTTTATAAACATACGTATATTTCTATTAGAAATAATTATTGATGGAACGTGCACGGTAAGTAATAAAGATACGTCTATCAAATATACACATCAATTTGATAGAAACTATTTAAGATAAAAACTGAAAATTCAAATTCATATGATAAAACAGGATATATGACAAGCAATAACCAATAAAAAAAAGTGCTTTTTAAACTGCATAAAAAAATTATTTAAACCATATAAAAGTGTGGTGTAAATAAAATTAGTTTAGAAAGTATGCACTTTTTAGACTGTATGTAAAATAAATATTTATACCGCACCTAATTAGCAGTCTTAATAAATAAGCATGAGGTTTAAAAAATGTACTTCTTTGGTTAGAAATGAGACTTTTAGACCTCATTGAGGACGACATTTGTAGTCTAAATTATTTAAAATATGTGCTCATAATGTTGGAATGTAGTGGTCCACCCTTGGTGGATTAGGGCCAAATCCTTTTGGATTGGGGCAGAAATACAAATTGAGAAATAGTATAGGCCAATAGAAGTAATTTTCCTTCTATGCATCTGAATTTCAAAATTCCACTAACTGCACACACTAATATACGGGGAGTGAGAGTCAATTTTGGGTGTGTGAAAAAACTTCCAAAATGAATTTTCTTCTAGGCCATTGCTTTCTCTCTTCTCCCTCGCGGTGCTCTTTGTTGTGTAACTTAATCAAAGTCCACAATCGATACTTCAATTCTCATGTAGGTACTCAATGAGTTAATTGATTTCAAATACACCCGAAATCTACACATAATTAAGAAAATAACACATGCCATATTTTTTAGACATTATCCTCTAAATTCGGTTTAAAAGGACGGTCTAGATAAGTATTTTCTATCATAAAGAGACATGGAATCGAACCAACACATGCCTCATGCCACACCGTACAGAGCACTTTTTTTTGGGGCATTTGTTAGAGAAATTTTATTGATTATCAACTTATGAATCAATCGCTTGTATGAACTTTGTATAGGTATATTTTTAATTAATCATTTTAAAAAAGAATGTTACTAACACTAACTTCATCGGTTAAACCGGTGGGCTTGCTAATCTTACGCCGTGCGGCAGCTAATTTTGACCATTTCCATTCAAAAGTGTGTACCAGCCACTTACACTTAAATACAAATTAAATAATGTCACAGTTTAATATTTTAAATATTTTTTAGTGTCATTTTCCTTTATTATTATTTGACTTATATTGAAAACTTGCCCCCAAAATCCAAATATTTCTGCAACATGGCCTTCATGCTCACCAGTAAGGCATTATTAGCTGAAGAAATTGCATTTTCTGCATAAATTACTCATGAAATTGCCGTAAGACTTTATCACACGACTTTGCAATTAATATCTACATATTCTTATTGAGCTTTGTTATGATTTTACTCGTATAGCTTTTTTTAATCTTGTTTTCAATTTAAGTAATAACTTTTGACATTTTCCCTTACAATAAAAAATATTGAAATTTGATAAAAGCAATATAATATGAAGTGCCATAACTAAATTTGACAGTTCATTGAAGATAATGCATGGAGTGCAAGAATATCTTAAAATACATAGTTTTTTAAGGAAATTTACTGTGTGGTCCCAAATAAGAGACAAATTTATCAAAAGGTCCCCAAGTTAAAAATATTTATCCACAGGTCCTAAGGCACCATTGAGGAATTAATTTGTGAATTTGAAAAGACAATTATGCCCTTATTTATCCTGACTTACCCAGCTCTCCGTTTTCACAGCTCTCCGTTTTCGTCAGTCTCAAACTCACCCTAAACCTTCGCATGTCTTCGCTGTAGTGGTGAAACTCACCCTTATTTATCCACAGGTCTCAAACTCGCTGTCGTCGGAACCGTCGTTTTCATCGCCTTCGCTGTGGTGGTCATCATCTGGACGCCATCTCCACTGCTTAGTGATGCTCATGCTCCTCACTGCGTTCCTCTTGTAGCTCGTCCATTCCCTTAGTTGTTGCTCATCCATCCTGTGGCTTATTCCATTCTGGTAGGCTCTTCCTCCCATTTACTTTTCGTCCTGGTATTCTGATTCAATGTTCAATTTTTTAGTTTTAAATAGCGTGTATGTCCGTAGGCATCCTTTGACTGGTTTTTGTTGTTAACCTACGAGGAGAAATGAAAGGTAGGGTATGAAATTAGATTTGAAATTTGACTGGTTTTTGTTGTTGTCCTATTCCATTGTTAGTTTTGCTTTCTGCAGGATCTAATAAAGCTTGTGGTTCTTGAATTTGTAAAGAGGTTTCTTCCATGTGATAGTTGGGTTTAATGTTTAATATTCAATGAAGCTTCTCTAAGAAGTTTTATTTTTGTTGGGTTAGAATTATGTATGAGTATGTAAAGCATAGGGTGTCTCCCATAGAAGTTTAGACAAGATTGAAAGACAATGTCACCTTTTAGTTTCGTGCTCATTGTTATACTTTTGTTGCACACTAAGGATTGGAATGAATTTTATATGTGAGGGAAAATGGGGAAGAAGTTCTATATGGTGAATTCATTGAATTACTTTGATATCTCTATGATTATCTTTGTTGGTGTGGACTGTGATTGGTGAATCTACAAAGGTTAGGTTTCATTGAGACTTGAAATAGGATGAGGTGGTAAGGCTTTGTTGATATTCATGATTATTGTTATTTACTGCAAGTTTGTGAAGAAAGTAGAAGCACCTGCTTCTATGTATTTGTGTATGTGTGTTTATATATATATATATGGATATCATGCTACTTTTCAATTTTTAATCCATGTTGGTCTTGTTTTCCTCCCAAATGTTACTCTACATCCTTTTTCTATTTAGACCTGCTGTGCTTTTGTGTAGAAGGTTTTGGTTTTTATTCAATTTTGATTGATCTCATGTATTCGTATATAATTTATTGGGTGCTGTGAATATATTATGCCGGTTGCTGTGATTATTTTCATGTGTTGTGACCTTGTATTGTCCTGTATGTCAGGTTAAGAAGATGGAAAAGAGGAAGGCCATAAAAATAAGCGAAGAGGGGAGGAAAAAAGAAGGTTGTGTCAGAAAAATGTAAAAAGTGGACAGCGGTCAGCCATCTTTTCTGGTTATGCCATGTTCACTGAGGAATATTTCGCCAAAAAGAAGGAAGACAAGTATAACAGGAAGGTTAAGATGAAACGGAATGAAGATGTGGGTGGGAAGTCATTTAAGGAGGTGAATTTAGAGGTGAGGGCGGCATGAAATATGTTGACTGATAAGGAGAGAGCCCAATATAGCAAGAGGGCTAAGGAGGCAAAAGGACCTCGATCAGGAAGTACATGGTGTCATTCCATACAAGATGTTCACCAAAACAATTTATGAGCGTGTGTAATTGCATTAAGACACAACCTGATTTGATGGAGAGGTTGAAGAATATAGGTTTCGATAAATTGGTTGACATATGTTGCACACAAATCAACTGTGATTTGTGTGCAGAGTTTATGCGTTGTTATGACCCTTCCACCAGTTAGAATTAGAGGGAGAAGCCGAGGCACTGCAGCTTTAGATGTGTGAGAAATCATGGGTTTACCTCTAAGTGGGGAGAGGATAGAGGTCAATTTTGATGATAAAGATCCTGTCTTTCAGGATCTGTAGAGTGTGTACAAGAGGGTGCCCTACCAAAAGATTGGAGATTGGTTGAAGGGGCCTGCCAATGAGGACTTTGAGTTCCTAGTTGTTGTTTTTGCGTTAGGCACCCTATTGAGTCCAGCTTCAATCATTACCGTAAGCGAACGTGTCTTGAAGTTGATGAGGGCAACGATGAGAGGGATAAGGGGTTATGATTGGTGCTCCTTGATATTGAGTGACTTATGCGATTCCATTACTGATTTCAAAAAAGACTTGCTAAAAGGGAGGAGTAAGGGAAGAAAGACATAGGTGGCTGCCTATACTTTTTGATGGTAAGTTAGATGTCTTTATGTTAGTTTTATTGAAGTTACATCATTATTGTAAACCTAATTAGATTCTCTTTGACTTTTGATGCAGATTTTTTGTCTACAACATTTCTCCTTGGGCAAATTGGCAACCCGGGTATACTTATACAAGATTAATTGTATAATGTTGTGTTTGTTGATTGTGTTTAAAGGTCTTTCATTTGTGTGCTGATTGTGTTTGCTGTAATTTCAGAGAAATTGCTTCCACAAGATTATTCGGCAGGTGAAGCCTAAATTATTTACCAATGTGGACATTGTTGATGACGATGTCACTTGGGCAAAAGTCCACATTCAATGTGATACGTAAGTGACTTGTTATTCCTTAATTTACTAACAATTCCACATTCCCTTTTGCCATTAGATCCATTTGTGTTGATTCTTGAGTATGATTATCACTTGCAGCAATTCTTGTGGTGTGCATGTTCTATAATGGCTACAAATGTGGGACGATACTGAGAGAGATGACGGCTACACAATGCTGCATTATTCAGACGACGGGCTTCATCAATTGAATATTGACGTTTTTTGGTGGCTAGTCACTAACCCAAAAAACATACATAGGAAAAAGGTCATGTCTATACTAGAGGGGTACCAGAAGAATGCAAAACTACGATAGAATGCATCTTAGGTTTATTGTACTAGACGAGGAGCTTCATTGGCAATTCCTTGTTTATGATCTTCATTGACAATTATTTGTACAAAAAATTATGTAATTCCATATTTAATCAATGGTTATTACGTGCAATTCTGTTGTGTTCATTGAGTTGTGATTTATAAGTGTATAATGTCCAGGTTATGAGTAGTTTTTGATAATGACAATAGTCTGGTATTGACAACATGTGGTCCTTATATCGACAATACCATGTGCTGATAATGACAACACCATGTGCTGCTAATGACAACCCCATGCGCTGATGTTGTATTGACAACACCATGTGCTAGTGTTGACAACATGAGGTCCTTATATTGACAACCCCATGCGCTGATGTTGTTAATGACAACACCATGCGCTGATGTTGACAATATGAGGTCCTGTTATTGACAACACCATGCGCTGGTGTTGACAACATGAGGTCCTATTATTGATAACACCATGTGCTGCTAATGACAACATCATGCGCTGATGTTGACAACATGAGGTCCTGTTATTGACAACACCATGCGCTGGTGTTGACAACATCATGTGCTGGTGTTGACAACATGAGGTCCTGTTATTGACAACACCATGCGCTATTATTGACCTAATGGAAGAGAGAACAATTTAAGTCTTCCTAATGCAACATTGTATTCATGTTCATGCCTTCGTAGGCAATTGAGTCAAGCATCTTTAACACAGTCTCCTTCCTATTCCCGCTGGTACGTCCCTTGCCTTTATTGAGCTTCACGTACATACTCTGCACTAAAATTCTCATTCACATGCCTATAACAAAATGCATGACGCTCACATCCAAATACTTCTCTTACCGAACTAATTATGCCAGGATTCCTATCAGACACAATAGTGATCTCCCTTGTGCCAATTATTTGCTTCAAAATCCCAAGAAACCAACTCCATTCATCATGTGTTTCCCCACTTACTATAGCATATCCTAATGGAAATAGTTGATCATCTGCATCATATGCGTTAGCAGAAACCATTGTTCCCTTATAAGGACCACTTAAATGACATCCATCTATATACAATATGGCACGATACCCTTGTAAGAAGCCCCTGATCGAGCACCCATAAGAAATGAAAACCCTTTCAAATCTGTTACTAGCTGAGAATTCACATCGTGCAACCGTTTCTGGAGCAGTCTTTACTAACCTATCACAAATTAAAGGAATAATTGTGTATGAATCATCTACATTTCCATGTATTTGCCTCAATGCTAGTTGCTTCACCTTGTAGGCTTGAAAATAGTTAAGGCGTATACCATATTCTCTATACATGTCTCTAATAATCTTATTTGAGCTCTTATCAATGTTGTCCCTCAAACTCTCAATCATAATTGATGATGTCAAACTTGTTACTTTTACATGTGCAAAACGAGGTTATCCTGAGCATCATGATGGTGCTCACTTGTCATTTTTTGTATAGTCAAAAATTTAGTATCTTGCCACTCTCCCATGGAGTACGCACCTAAGTACTATGGACATCCTTCAACCTTGCACTTCACAATGATCTTTTGCCTATTGTTCTTAACATACTTATATGCAAAATTGTGGGCAATGCTATACTTGTATAATGTTTCACGAAGAGCAACGGCATTTGCAAACAATTGTCCCTCCCTAATTATAAGATCCTTCCATTTTGTAGAGCTCATTTCAGCCTTTATTAGCACCATTTGGAAAGCACAATCCAATGAATGAGAATCTTGTGAATCTTGATTGCCTCTCATCACTGAAATAACTTCCCAGCCTTCTGACAAGTTATGCAACCTGCAGCAAAATCACAAAATACACTATGTTACTGATTATGACTTTCTCCTATAACTTCATAGTACATTTTTGTACACAAAATTCAACTTACAATAGCTTATGCTGTGGATCCTCTCTTACTCTAGTTGTGGAATCATCTACATTCTCTTCTACAATACATGCCCACTTTCTCCATTGAATTTAATTAAATGTTCAACTCCTTCGTCATCTACAAGGTCCACCAATGTGCTTGTATCAAATGTCAAGGTGAACTTCATCACAACATTGTTGCTGTCTTTTCCCACAATTGATGCTACAATTATTTTCAACTCTTCATAACTTAAACCTTCTTTGATAATTCTTGATCTAACAATTCCCCCAACATACGTTAAACAACCGCTTCATTTCTCACAAATTTTCCTCCTGTATAAACAAAGCATACTAGATTTTTCATAGACGAGCTTGCCATTACGACTTACCACCTGCACAATACACTTGTCGTTAACAACATCACCCCAGACATTAACAACTTTAGTAGCTACATTTCCTTAGGACATTCAGTTGTTATTGACAATCTTACCAGCTATACTAACAACCGTCACTGCCTGCATTAACAACTCATTCTCACCTTCGGCCACCAACCCTTCTCACCACCGCATTTTCACCTTTGTTTGCATTCCATCATCATTCTTAATCAGAAACAGAGCATGAACAACACAAAAACAGAGCACACATGCTACCATTCCCAAACACTTCTCAACAATATCTACACTTTATACTTTGCATTTCACTAGTTCACCCTTCAAGCATTATAACTATAAAGAACTACAAGAGATAATCACATTAATACCACACACTCAGCCCCAACCTCTAATAAAACTGACCAACTATCAATCTACAATACAACCAACCCAGCAGTCATATAGTTGTCATTGACAACCTAGGCAGCCATATTGACAACTACCGCGGTCTCTATTGACAACATCATCTGCCACATTTTACCATTCCGTCCCAGCTCTTCACACACCTCCATTTTCACCTCCATCTTCATTACATCACCATTTTTTCCAGACACACACCACACATAACACAAAAACAGAGCACACAACATCCTACTTCATACCACACCATTTAAAACCTATCCAGATACCTTTCAACCATTATCATATACTACAAATTGCATGTTACTAGTTTCCCCATCAAAGTTGAGAACAATAAATTAACATAAAATAATTAAACCCACATGAAACCTTTCCTTAAACCAGCTATACAGGGCATAATCATACAACACAAGTTCTCCACCATTTAGGGCAAAAACGCACAGAAACCTAGTGGAAGAACAAGGTGGAAGACTGTTATGGCTCGTCATGCTAGTCACTTCCCTGTTCTCCGTCCTACCCAGTCTTCCTGCGCAAATGAAGATGAAGAGAAACCATATGTTTTTCCTTGGGAAATTTACTGTTTGGTCCCACATAAGGGACTTATTTATCAAATGGTCCCAAAGTTTAAAATATTTAAAAAATGGTCCCATTGACAACACGAGGTGTTGTCAATACAGCACATGGTGTTGTCAGGGGTTGTCACGTGACAACCCCATGCGCTGCATTAATGGGACCATTTTTTAAATATTTTAAACTTTGGGACCATTTGCTAAATATCTTCACTATATGGGGCCAAATAGTAAATCTCCCTTTTTCCTTTTCAATTAACAAGGGCATAATGGTCTTTTCCCTTCATAATTAATTCCCAAATGCTGCCTTGGGATCTCCCAATAAATATTTTGTATCATGGGACATTCTCATAAATATGTCTCTTATTTAGGACCTACCAATAAATTTCCTTTTTTTTATTAAATTTCAATTTTCTGTTACATCACCTTTCATTTATTTAGATTAAAAACACGTGTACACACTCTCTCTCTCTCTTAAACCATATAATCTAATGATGGTTGAAGTCAACGACCATAACAATGCTCGTAATTCATTTTATATCATGAAAATAAAATTGAAATAAAATAATAACAATTTTGATACTTATATTGTGCATGGTCAACCATCATTCGTAAGTTTGAATTAATTATATGTCATAAATTTTCAATGAAAATAATAATAAAAAATATTCAAATTATCTACGGCCATGTAGCTGTCATTCCTGACCCTACACTCTACAGGTTGTGACGCTAAATTGACCTTTGACCACACTCTAAATCATTGTATTTTTAAAAATTTTATTTTCATAGTCACCTTATTATTTTCTCACTTGTTCTCATGTTGATAATTAATTAATTTTAGATTTAGTCATAACTAAAAGTCCAAAACTACAACGAAAATGATGTGTGCGCCCAAAAAAAATAATATAAATGGATCATATATTAAATCGCCCAATTATTGTTTACAATCTCACAACTTTTAAACCGGTTTAACTTATATATAATCATATGCAATTATTTTCGTAGAAATCGAATATTTATGAAAATAGATTATTTCTAGTAAATTATACATAATTTAAAATTTTCAAAATTATATAAATTTCTTAGTAATTTTCAAAATTAATGCAGGTCCCTCAAAACAGTCACACACTTTAAAGTGATATGAATTTTTAGCAGAATTAATGTATATTTACTTTAGATCAAACTAACCAAAATGATTATTTGTTTTAAGAGAAATTTATTTACTTTTAAAAATTTATATTCTCCAAAATATTTGATTCAAAATTAAAACTTTGTGGGCCGTAGGAGGTTCTTTGAGTTCTAACTTTCAACTTGTTGACTTTTATTTGAGAAATTAAGATCGTGGTCATAACTTTTTGCCCCGATGGTTTCACATAATTGTGATTATATTTTATTATCAGAAAAATCCCTTGAAAATACCATTTCAATTTACAATTGCAAAAAAGCTACTACAAATAATGTAAATCCCATGTTCATACTCAATGATAAAATTGTGATTTCAAAATGTTGTGTTTTTACAATTTTACCCTTTAAATTTAAAATAAAAAGGCCAAGCAACCTTCACTAGAGACACCAATATCAGCCGAACATAAGACCTTTAACGTTGACGGGCATCGGTGGGGGCGACCACAGGCATTGGAGCTCCAGTGATCCGCCAACAGTTATGACTCTGGTAAGGGTATGTGGCTTAGCCTCTTGTATTTTTAAATTGAGAGATAAGAGGCTTGTTTGGGGAGGCCGTTTGCCTCCCCAAAAGCCATTCCTGCGCTTACTGAGACAAAAATTCTCTCACATATTTACCTCGGAATCTGTGTCCGTTTTCCCAACGGACTATCCAAACAGGCTTAAGATTGTAAAAACACTAGCATTTTGAAAATCCTACTTGATCATTTAGTAGGAATCTAGGATTTTCATTAATGATAGTAGCCTTTCGAAACTTACAAATTCAAATGGTATTTTCAAATGAGTTTCCATATATCGTATCATATTATCATCTAAATTATATATCTATATATATTTCACGCCATCTCGAGTCCAGCTTCAACCATTTTGATTTTTTCTTACCTACATTTTGATGTATTTAAGTTCTTACTCTATTGGATTAATTTATGCTTATGCATTTCTGTCAAAGCATTCAGTCTTGATTGTTACGTACTTGATGCTATTTACATTTTTTT
>JANTPZ010099091.1:0-14473 GCA_025593235.1 Vachellia pachyceras
TTCTTTCCTCTTTTCTACTTTTCATTGTTTTCTTTCCTCTTTTCTACCTACTTTTTGCCTCAGAATCCGTAAAAGCTAATAACTTCCTAAACATAAATCACTTTTCAAAATCTAGGTTTTACCTCAAAATCTGTAAAAGCTATTTTCTAAAATCTAGGTTTTACCTTGTAATCTGTAAAAGTTATTCTAAAAATAAGATCCAAACAAGCTCTATCCACATCTCATAGTGGGAGATTAACGTACGCAGGTTCTCTTCTCTCAAGTCCTCAAAAGGGATTTGATAATTTGTTGTACGTTGTAATCCTATTGATAGCCTACATAATCATATCATCTTATCAAAAATTCAGTTTTTCTCTTCAGTTTGTTCAATTAACAATGTGGCCCGAAATTACTCCCTTTGAACATTTAACTAATGAATTTCAACTACTAAATTTCTTTTTAATTAACCTAAGAACAGCAGCTAACATACTCTATTGAAAAGAATATTATAGGAATCAATCAGTGAGTTTCTAAATTATTCCTGTGTCCAATGAATGCAATGCCAGACTTGAAATTAAATAGGAGGGTTCCACTCATTTTGAATGTTGACTAAAGATAACGCCCGAAATTGAAAATAATAATGGGAAAAGGGATGTGATTCAATTTTCTACACTAAGAATTGAAAATAATAATGGGAAAAGGGATGTGATTCAATTTTCTACAATAAGAAATGAAAATAATAATGGGAAAAGAGATGTGATTCAATTTTTCTACAATAAGAAATGAAAATAATAATGGGAAAAGAGGTGTGATTCAATTTTTCTACACATGCATATTCGCATGAGAAATTTGGCTGTCTACGTGAGACGACAAAAGCCATGCGAACCAAAAGTCATCAGTAAGTAATTGCAAACAAGACTAATTAAAAATACTCATCAATCATTGGACTACCTACATCCACTAGCTAACCCTTCGTATAATACCCAATTATTTTTCTAAATTAAAAAGGATAAATGCATTACTTCGTATTTTATATATTCTGAAATCCTTATACATCAATTTTTAAGTTAGACTAATTAACTTAAAGAAATGATGGTTACGGCCACATGCATAGTGCAAAAAGTATCGAAGGCATCAATTATTGGGGGATTAAAGTAATGTAATATTATAGTAGATATCGATATTTGTGAACCATTATTTCCTAAACGGTACATGCAAGTCATGACAAAACCATCTCGAGATTTGTAAAAACCATTTTGAAATTTATAAAATTCATCTTTAAATCCATAAAAACCATCTTAAAATCTGTAAAATACTTCGAAATCTGTAAGCTCACTTTTCCTGACGGAATTCCCAAAACCCCTTTCTCTCATCTTCATTTGTTTATCAGTTACGTTTCATATTCAACGTTTCCTTCATCTACGCGTTTTCGTTTCGTTTTCATATATAAATACACACACACAAAACAAAACTGTGTCCTGTAACTTATAACCTAATCCATTGCCTTTTTTTGTCTGGCTCTAATGTAGTGTTCGATATATTCACTTATCCAACGACTTTTCAAAACACAAATAAATCCATCTTTCTTTTCCAATTTTGTTTTTATAGAATCTTAAACAAACGTCCTTAAATTTCTCAAAAAAGGATTGATTTGAAATTTTTTTCATGCTTTATCTTCATTCCATTCCATTCCATTCAAAATCTTTACTTTTTAATATTAGAAAAATGACCACTAAAATAAGTTGTTGGTTGAGGTGGTGAGCCAACCTTATCCTTCATATAAAAAATAAAAATCATAATTTCAAATTCTATGAAACACATTTGTTAAGAGAAATGCGAAAACTTTTATACTCCAAAACTTAAAAGGAAGTAGTTTCAAGTATAAAGTTAGTAACTAATTTTTCTTTGCGATACAATCAGATGAGATTATCATATGAATGTGAGACGTTGGTGGTGATTACAATTAAATTGGTTGGATCCTGTGTAGGTAAATAATGCCAATTAATGGCTTTTTGTGGCCACACACACATGTAAGTATAAAATATTTAAATTGATTATTAAAGTTCTTGGGACAATAAAAGCACCCATGTGATTTTGAAGTTCAAGTGTGCTCTTCTATGCTTCTTTATTCAAAGCTTCACATGCTGCACTTTCACCACTCTGGCTACCCTCATTCCATATTAAATATTGAAATTACTTTCCAATTTTTACTTTTTTTTCATAAAAAGGGAAAAATTCCACTCGCGGCTCTATACTTTAATTGTCTTTTGTTCCCGGTCTATGTAGTACATACTTGTAGTTTGTCAACCTTCTAGTTGCTCTATTTTGAAAAGGCAATGAGAAGAATCACAAACTAACCCAAATAGTGTTAATTGTGTTGAGGTTTACTCCTCTTGTCCTATTCATAGGGTAAAGAGAAAAGGTTTTGTTTGGTTCTATTTATAAATTATCTCTTTACTTTTTACATGAATGTACAAAATTTATCTTTATCTATTGTATATTGCTTTTGCTACTATCTTAAGTATTATATAATGTACATCAAATGCATATAAGGTTGTAAAGTTGCTGAATTTTAAGGCATAGTTAATGATGTTTAACTTTTTTTTATCTGTATGAAACATGCTGAAATGACTTATGAATAGTATTAAAGAAGTAATGCTTCTTTTTTGTCTAAGTAGATGAGATTCCTTTTTTCCTATTTCTTAATCACACCATATTTTAACCAAATAACTTTATATTTTTTCTCATATTGGCATTTTTTCCCTAATCATTTGATGGGATTAAGATTGCTTGACCTAGCTCATCATCCTTCTAAGCTTTTTTTTTTAAAAAAAAATAAAGGGACTAATGTCTCGTATAGAGAAAATATAAAGGAGAAGAAGGAACCATGAAAATAAACTATAGGGATTAGAAATAAAACATGGCAAGCTTGAGTTGTAATTTCCCTTAAAAATGTTGTCAATTAAGGTCAAATAATATTTTGAGTTTCCTGAAGCAGCTGGCAGCTCATACCCTGATCCATGAAAATCCCTAATTATCATGCCTAAAGTCATGTGTGTGTGTGTGTATCATTCCTTTTTTACACTGTTCCAATCCCACTAATAAAATCAATACTTTGAAATTTAAATGTAGTTCCAAATATAATTAGGGGTGAGCAAAACCTAATTTATTTTCGATTTTCAGGTTCGGTTTTCGGTTAATTGTTCAGTTTTTATTTTTCAGTTTTCCGGTTATCTAAAAAGAATCGGTTAAAACCAAAATACCCAATCATATATACAGTGCTTGTTTGTAAATACCGTTTCCCCAACGGTATACGTAAGCTAAGTAAAAACCATCTTAAAATCTGTAAAACCATATCGAAATCTATAAAAACCATCTTGAAATCTGTAAAACCTTCTTAAAATCTGCAAAATACTTCAGAATTTATAAGATCCTTTCTCCCAATGGAATTTCCAGATCACCCATAATTGGTTTTGGTCAATTACTTCAATTCAGTTTCGTTCAGGATCACTTCTGCTTTTAATCAATCCAATGAAAACCTGTAATTAGCCTAAGAAAGCTCATAGTATAAACACGATCTGATGATGCCTCGATCTATTGAGAAACCAAAATTACACAAGTACGTATAAAACCAAAGTTTTCCCTAAAACCAAATCAAAAAAAGGAAATTTCTTATATACTTTTACACGCCGATTCCGATTCTGTAATCTGAGCTGATATATAATAAACTTGCAGGCATACACGTACGACATCATCACTTTCACTTGCCATCATTGACAAAACAAGAATCTCAGATCATCAGACTGGATTCACAGTTCTTGAAGCCGACATTGCAGCATTCTGATCACCTTCTTCTTCCTCATTCTCCCTGCTTATCTCTTCCAGAGATTTCCCCTTGGCCTCTGGAACCAAGAATGTGAACAGCATCCCCACAAAGTTAATCACACCCAGCATGATCAGAGCATTCTTCATCCCTATCCCAGTTGGGTAACCTGCGTCAGTCTTCTTCGGATCCTTACTCTGTGCCGCGTACAAGAACCCGAACGCCCCCACTATCGCTCCGGCCTTTCCAGCCGCCGCTGAGATCCCGTGGCAGGTAGACCGCAACCTCGCCGGGAAGATCTCGGCCGGCACCACGAAAGTGGTGGCGTTGGGTCCGAAGTTGGCGAAGAAGAAGGTCAATGCGTACATGACAAGGAACCCTATTCTGTTCTCCTTCTTGATCCAGTGATCGTAAGGGATTGCCAAAGCGAACATGAAGACGGTCATGAAGAAGAAGCCCATGAGCTGGATGAAGAACCGTCCCAGTATGTCTATAAATGCCACCGTGAACCAGTATCCCGGCACGGTGCCACAAAGTGCGATCAGTACTTGTGCTCTTGCCACCCTGTAAACTTCGTGAATGGCATTCATGTCCGCCGCCGGAGGAAGCCACCCGACTGCTGTATAAATATCTTTCTGAAAGAGATTGGAACTGTAGTATGCAATATCAAGTAAGAACCAGGTCGTGCATGTTCCGAGCAAGTGAAGGCCATGTCTGCGAGCGAATTCCTTACTGAACAGGCCGAAGCTGTTGCTGTCTCTTTCCGATGATTTTTGTGTCTCTTCAGCTTCTAGTTCGACTTGGAGCACCTTCGACATGTCGATAGCCGCTTGTTTTGAGTTCCTGGCCACCAGAGCGGTGTACCTCGCCGTCTCCGGCATCTTGGCTCGGGAGTAGAAGGTCAGAGCGGCGGGCACCGCGCCGAACATCAGGATTATGCGCCAAACGTAGTCGGCTTGCGGTGGAAGGGAAGCTTCTGCGTTCACATTGTACGGCGGAGCCTTGTACGCGTGATCGAACGCCGTTGCGACGATCAGAGAAACAATTCCTCCGACCAAGATTCCGAACCCTGAAGAATCATAAACAACCTTTTAGAGATCTCTTGAATTGATTTTTCAGAGAAAATTCAAATAATTAAGGATAACTAAATATAATCAGTGCGTAGTCAAAGTAAGTAAAACCAACCTTGCATAGCGAAGACGGCAGCGATAAACGCCCCACGAGTCTTCTTGTTGGCGTACTCAGCCATTATAGTGGCGGAGAGAGGGTAGTCACCGCCGATTCCGAAGCCGAGCCAGAAGCGGAAGAAGCAGAGAGTGGAGATGACACCTTTTGGCGTGTCCCCAAAAGACAGACCAGAAGCGAGCGAGGCGATTACCATAAGAGCTAGAGTCATCCCGTACACCTTCTTCCTCCCCATCTTGTCGCCGAGCCACCCGAAGAAAATCTGACCGGCCAACGTCCCGAAGAAGGCGACGCCGTTGACTGCCATGGACACGTTCGGCGGCAAACTCCCGGGCTTCTCGGCCCCTTTATGGGTGTAGTATATGCGTCCCAACAGCTTGGTAACGTTGGCGATGCTGAAGAGATCGTAGGCGTCGGTGAAGAAGCCCATGCCGGCGATGACGATGGCCGTAAAATGGTACCATTGCGTCTTTGCCACATCGAGCGCGTTAAGCACATTCGTCTGCTGGCGCGCGATATCCCCCCCCCCCTCTCAAGAATCCTAACACAGATACAAAAAGTTGCTTCTCAATTATATATATGTGTGTTAGCGATATCAATAATATAATCTTAACAATAGGAACATATATTATATATATATATTGTTATTCAACAAACAAGGAAGACTTCACTCATACTGCTATTAGTTTCAAAGCCAACTTGTAGTATGGCGATATTGTTGAATTTCGCATTATTTTTTTGGGAGAAGACTTTGACATTAACAGCAATAATGGCCACTTTTTCCCAACAAATTTAATTGACTGTAGGTGTAGAATTTTCCAATTTCCATCTCTTTTCGTCACGGGGGGCTATATTAAAGACTGTATTAAAAAAAACTCATTTATCTTGTACAAAAATGAAGCGAAAGTGTGGAAATTAACAGAGAAAAGGCAAGAAACAGTGGTGTGGGGCAGTGAGAGAGACGATGAAAATAAATTGAATGGAGAGAAGGCTGAGTCAAAATTATCAGGTAAGGAAGGGGAAAAGAATAATAATTTTGGTGACCATCCATCTTACTTTCACTGCCTCATCACCTTCTAGCCAGATTAGCCCCACAGACACATATATTGTCTGAGTTCTCTGTATCAGATCCTCTAAATTCACCTCGTGTGTGTGTGTGTGTGAGAGAGAGAGAGAGAGAGAGAGAGAGAGTTGCCTGGTTCATACAAAGGAGAAGAAGCTTTGAGATAGATGGGAGAGAGGGAGTGATGACGTGGATGGATTTGGATGGAGAGAGAGGTGTGAAATTGAAGAGGATATATATATATAGAGAGAGAGAGAGAGGGGAAGAAGAAGAGAATATGCCGAGATTATTCCTGAGACGTCGTTCAAATCATCTTATTATTCAAAGTCAATAATCACCGAACGGTCTGCGCCATACCTTTGGCCAGTTGTTCTCTTAATCATGTTCACATGATCAAGTAATCTCTCTCTATATGTATACGTTTATATTGTCCTTAACTCCCCATCACTCTTTTTCCTATTTGTTATTCACAATGTATCTATCTATATATATATATATATATTGCTCCATCCAAGTACAGATAATAATTTGATTCGTGCACAAATGCACATGCAGTCCTATTATTTATAGTTTGTTCATAAGAATAATGTAACTTGATTAATTCAAATATTGTTTTTTTGGGTTGAGGTGTAATTTTAACAATTAAATTTTTTTGTTAAGAAGGTTTAACACAATTATATTTTGAATTATGAAAAAGTATGCATAATATTTTTAAAAAATAGTATAAATTTAGCATCTTTGTGAAATCAACTCAAACCTTTATGATAAAGCTGGAAAGAAAACAAGTGAATCCCACATATAAAAAGATACAAACCTTTGACTCGATTTTACGAAGTTCTTAAAATTACATTATTTTTATAAAATCGTGTCTACTTTTTTACCTTTTAAATCATGATTGTGTGAGAAGCTCTGACGAAAAACTTCAATTTAACCCTCCCTTAAAATATAACTTAGATATTTAGCCTTTATTGTTTTTTATTATATCAAGTAGTTGTTCTATTTTAATCTTTTTTTGTTCTCTTACCGTTGATCATTAACCTTCACAAACCAAAATTTCTCACAGGAAGAGCAGAGAGAAGGGAATTAAAAGCATATCTGCATCCTTGTTTTAAGGTAAAACGCTTAAGTGATTCATGATTTTGTCGTTCATTAGTTTCCAATCAAAAAACAGGATTCATAATTTTGTTTTAATGATCTTCTTTATGCTTTGACCCCATATGAGCATACACAGTACAAACATAGTCCTAAAATTCGTGGTTTTGTCTCCACCATTGCTACTTCTGATCACTAACCTAATTCACACTCTGTGAACCAAACCAGAAGATTAATTCGTGATTTGATGACTAACCACTTCCTTAGTTTCCAAACACTATTTTTTTCCCTCTTAACAAACAACAACCACCACTTTCCTAATATCTCGTATATAAGTATTGATTCTCTTACTTTTAATATTTTAATTTTCTCAATCTCATTCACTCAAAACACGACCCATTTAAATTTTAAATCGCTTGTATTGATTTCATTCACCTTGATTATATTTTAAAAGAAACCGTAACACGAAGAGCTTGTTACTTAATTGAGCTTTTTTAGGAGGTTAAATTACGAGATACTGAGGGATAATCATACGACAATCAATATTTAACCAGCTCCTACCAAAAAAATTTCATTTAACGATTTAAAAATCTATCGCTAAATGGCTATTTTCCATCAGAAAATTTTCAGTTAGTAACAAACTATTTTCATCAGAAAATATTAACGACCCATATTTTAGTGATGAAAAATAACCATTTAACAACGGATTTTTCATCGCTAAATGATATTTTCTCATAATCAAATATATTTAAATAATACTACGGGGGCTAAACACGCGACTTAGAAAGGGACATTCTCAGTATAAAATGAAAATAACATTTGAAATGGTGAATTTAAATATAATCGACGCCTTAAGATTTGTTTACAGATTAAATAAATTGGTCTTTTCAAGAATTTTGTTTGAGATGTAGGAAGAGATTATGGATTGGAAGGAATGGTTTGACTTTATATTCTTAGCTTCACTGGCGTAAACCACCTTCTTATATTTTTTAATACAGTGGAACTTTTTTTAATAACACATTTTGTTCATGCTTGCCCTAACTCCAATCAAGCTGTTATTCAATGAATAGTACACATTTATATTTAATTATTGTTTATTTATTTACGCAAACTTATTATGTCATGTTATGCTTGGAGAATGAATATGACATGCTTCCGTGTAAATTCACAGTTAGAAGAATTGTGATTGGAATTTTTTTTTTGACAAAAAAAAAAATCATTAAGAATATGCATTTTTTGTTAGGCAAGAGTATCATTCTAATTGAAATAATTTTAGTTGAAAAAATTATTGGGCATTGAATGTGAATGTCCTCTCAATTGGATTTTGAACAATGATTCATCATATTTTGAGAAATTAAGCCCTTCCGATGGATCAAACCCAATTCATATTTAGTCATGTTATCATTTAGTTCTTAGCCAAAATTGTTAATTTGCAGGATACTTGTGATGAATTTGACAATTAGGAGCTTGATTTATGATTCTCATGAATAAGAGCTCCAAAATATTATGTATCTTTATGTTAACTTGGAATATAATAGTTTATTGAACCAATACCTCAACCATAAAGGTTGGTTGCATAATATATCATAATACAGTGGTATTAGAGTCAGGTCAATATATTGTGCGTAATATATTTTATTATTATTTATTATTTTTTTAAACTTTAGTTAATGTTTGTTTTTATATTTTTATTTTATTATTTTTATTTTTAGATTTATTTTATTTTATTTTAATTATTTATTTTTATTATTTTTCATCATTTGATGATAGAATAATTGATTTGACCTTCTTTACTTATTTCTAATTCACAACATATTTTTAAAATTAGAAACTAAAAAAACTTAAAACCAAAAATTAAAAACAAAAACTAGTTTAAGTTTTTAAAAATTTTAAAATTTAAAACTCAAAATCAATCTGAATGGGCATGAGGATATACATTTGAATTGAAAAAAAAACCCTATTAGTATTGAGGGTATACATTTAAATGAGAAAAAATTAATTTTAACATTTTTATTTAAATCATCACCTCAAATTTTTTTATACGTCTTTTGGTCCTTAATATAAGAATTAATTAGAGAGTTTATATTAGTGAAACATGTAAGGCATATTTTCCATACTTGTTATCTTTTTTCTAAACTACCCCTATTAATACTTTCTGTTTATAATAAAGGTCTTATACAAGAAAAACATTTCAAATTTAGTATAATTAATTAATTTACCTATCTTTTTTTTAATAAAAAATTTACCTATCTGTTTTAATCTAATCGAATTAGTAAAAAAACTTAATATGAAGATTATTCGATATCAATATCTAATTTCTTAATACTCTGCCTAATAATGTGAAAAGAATAACATAATAATATAACAGTATCAATGAATAGCAAATTCGCATCCGAAAAATACGCAATGATTTTATTTATCAATTTGACTATTAAATTGATTTGAACGTGCAAGTTTAGTCGTCCAATCTATTAATAACAACGAAGATTCCTCGGGATTTCGTGCAGAAATAATTATCATCTTTGATTTCTTGTATTAATTAGATAATTATATACAGGTTAGTTATAATTATTTATTAGTAAATTAGTGATATTCTAGTCTCAAATGAAAATACATCAATAAGTTAGTTAAATTTTGGTCAAGTGTAAACTCAAAGCCTTTCTTGAAGCTTATACAAATCCTTGTTTTGGCCTGCTTAAAGATTTTTTTATACAAACGGAAATGAAATAAAAAGGCAAAACGAATAAAAAAAAGAGGAACTAAGTGACATTCGATACCTTTAGAAAAGCAACCGTAGAGTGTCCATTAAGGATGTGATATCCAAGAGCACTACCAACTGCATTCTTTGTCATACTATCAGCAATTTCATTTGCTTCTCTCTCGATAATTTCCGAATTAATATCTCAATCCCGTTGGAGCATCATTTTTATCTTGCTAATCATACTTCATTCCTAATGAAGATCCGATACCTCCTTCTGAAGGAGGCATGGTCCAGATACATCATAAAGCCTTCAAAAATAACCCCCCATTCATTAGAATGCATCCATAATTTGGATTATATTAATAATGTTTTATTTATAAATATTATTTTTTATGTATGTATATATAAACAATATAAATGATATTCAATGTATATAGTTAAGTAGGTTAACCAATTTAGGCTCACAGGCCATGTTTTGTGAAAATAGAATTGAGGTATTTGCCCCAAGTACACTTGCCCTTATGTTTTAATTGGGTAAGGGCCCTGACTTATAAAATTTTTAATTGATTTTTCTTACTTTTTTTATCTTCCACCCCATCTTATTAAAATTCTATAATACAACTTCTTTGATTTTTTTTTAAAAAATTCAGCTCAACAAACTTTTTTCTCCCTTCCAAATCCATCATACCAAACAGCCCCTAGGGTTATTGGTCCTTAATAAATTATCTAACTTACTTTGATCCTATTGCCTCATCCGCTGCTTATATATCAAGTAATAGAGGAAATGTTAAAAAGTTATTGTTTCAATGAAAATGATTTATTTCTTACAACATGATAAATCAAGATTCAAATTTTTGCTAAGGGATATGCCTATATTTAATGCATGATAATACATCGAATATAATTATCTACAATATGAAGATACATATATTTAGATAAAAATAAAATTAAAAAGTTAAAGTGATGAAAAAACTTTTAAATTTTAGCAACAACCTAACTATAATGCCTAAATCATAATTGATTACAATAGATGTTATGCATTTGTTTGAAACTCAATATATATACTTTTGACTTATAAATAATTTGACATTATAAAAATTATCACTTGCTCAATCAAGAGTTTTGATTTTTTTCCCTTTAAAATTACAGATATGTTAGTTAGCAACTCTCTTGCATGATAAAACCATCAATTACTAGGTATATGCTTTACATAGAAATTGAGATAATTTGTAATTTATATTTCAAATTCTAAATATAAAAAATTGTTTGCAGTTAGAATAATTTAGTGTCTATTAAATTTTATCTTGTAAGTGCCTATTTATTTATAGATAGACTTCTTTTCCCCCTAAAAGATAGACACTGACACCCTATACATTTTTTTAAGGAACAATTGGTCCAAAGTATCGTCTGATTTGAGAACTGCGTTTTGGGTTAGAGTTCTTGACTTCTTGGATTGAACATGGTTTATACTTTACATTGAGGTTGTTTGATGGAGTATTTCAAAAAGTTAAATACACGTTCAACAATATTTTTGTAAAAAGAGATAATTTTTTTCATATATTTACTTTGACTTACTTAAAAGTACTTCTCCACCGTGTTTCCAAATAAACTTAGTCCAAGAGAAAGCCATGGTTTATCATGAGGAAATTAAACAATATCTAGTCAGAATTAATATTCTATTATTGATGTAACAAAAACAATAAATAAACTTTAACAACTTGTCACTCATTTATAGGATCAAGAATTAAAAATGTGTCAATTATTTAGTACGAGCACATATTTTTGTATGACCTATAAAATAAAATTTGGTTTTTAATTTGATTATTATTATATTTTTGCCATAAAAGTTGACTGTTATATGCTTTTATGGTTGAGGACATTCAGACTTCGGCGCATGATGCTGATTAATTTTATAGGAAAAAAAGATGATAACAGATAAGATCGAAAACATTATATTCAAGTCAATCGTCTGTGTGAACACACACACATATAAACATATTAGCTTGCAAAACCAATTTTTCTTGCTCCCTTAATGACTGCATGCCATTCATTATAATACGTGTGTATTTCTAAAGATTCAAATTTTTACTAAAAGATATGCATATATTTAATGCATAATAGTACATATAATATAATTATCTTTAATAGAAAGATACATATATTTAGATGAAAATAAAATTAAAAAGTTAAAGTGATGAAAAAACCCTTTAAATTTTAGCAACAATGCCTAAATCATAATTGATTAAAATATTTTCATACCTTTGTTTGAAACTCCAAGATATATACTTTTGACTTTATAAATAATTGGACATTATAAAAATTTATCACTTGCTCAATCAAGAGTTGTGATTTTTTCCTCTTTAAAATTACAGATATGTTGGTAACTCTCTTGCATGCTTAAACCATCAATTACTAGGTATATGCTTTACATAGAAATTGAGATAATTTGTAATTTATATTTCAAATTCTAAATATAAAAAATATTTGTAGTTATAATAATTTAGTGTCTATTAAATTTTATCATGTAAGTGCCTATTTTTTTAGATGATCAAGGGCATATAGGCCTATGGCCCCCTCCGATTACCTTATGTATTCAACGCCTTTTTCTGAATTCCTGACCTTCTTTAACTGGACTAGATAATTTAGAGCAGGATATAATTTTAGCACATCTCTCAAAGATAGATAATCCCTTTCCAACAAGCACAACTTCATATTCGAACTCGCACGTTATTAAGTGCCTATTTATTTATAGATAGACTTCGTTTTCCCCTAAAAGATAGACGCTGACACCCTGCTATACATTTTTTAAGGAAAAATTGGTCCAAGGTATCGGCTGACTTCTTGGATTGAACATGGTTTATAATTTATATTATGTTCGCCCAAGAGAAAGCCATGGTTTATCATGAGGAAAACAATATCTAGTCAGAATTAATATTCTAATATTGTTGCAACAAAAACAATAAATAAACTTTAACAACTTGTCACTCATTTATAGGATCAAGTAATTAAAAATGTGTCAATTATTTAGTATGAGCATACATTTTTGCATGACTTATAAAATAAAATTTGGTTCTTAATTTGATTATTATTCGTTTGTGTGAATACATATACATACACACACATATATAACAACTTGGGCGATTGAGTTTCATTACAATACATTTGAAAAAACCGATGTGAATGCACAGCTCATCGTTCTACCAAGCAGACGCCGCCATATGTACATGCACAACAATTAATATTTTAGCTGATTTCCATTCCGCTGTAATTTAATTCTTTAATTCAATTTAATTTTCACTCGGCTAAAACACAATATTTCAAGCTTGACTTGCTACTCTTGCCCAAAATATAAACGTATTGTAATGCAGGTCTTATATATTCTTAAATATAAATATAAACACATATGGGTATATTAGATGTCTTGTTTCTTCAATCAGAGTTCGCAATGTATGATTGAGCATGCTATCTCTCATCAAGATGTTCATAGCTTGTAGTAAATCAGAATATACCTACCCCTTTTCTAATTGCATTTGTTGACAAAGTTGTAAATCCATTTGAATGGTCAGAATCTCCACTTTAGTGACAAAAGCCACAACAAGTGCTCTCGTGAAGCCCATTACTCATTGACCTTGTTTGTCTTGAGTCTCACCTTCGCATACTGCCTGGTTTTGATTTCGAATAGAAGCATCCACATCAAGTCTCAACCAGCCACTCGCAATCGATCTCCAGTATGTATCTACTCGTGTATTCTCTTAAAATATTCGGTGATTGATTCTCCCTGCTAGTGGTTCTTCCATGAGGTGATACATGCACTGATTGAGGAGTTAGTGTTATGGTTGTCACGGTTTCAAATATCTGTGTACATATGGTATTGCAAATGATCTAGCAATAGCATACATGTCCAGAGATCTAAGGCCATCGCCATCATGAGAATCTCAATTGCCCAAGTTGAGACTTAGCATTTCAATTAAGCCACACAGGCAAATTAGAGGAGAAAAAAAGCAGAGTACAACATATTAGGAGTAATAAATTTATTCCACACATTTTCTACTTTGTTACAATCTCTCATAACATGAAGAATACTCTCCTCATGATGAAACTCAAAAGGACACTCCTAAATATGTAATAACTTTTAGTTTTAAGTGAATTTGTAATTAACCTCTCATGATTGGCTTGCCAAATAAAAAAAAATTAATTTTTTCAGAAAGGTGCCAACACTAAAGCCTCTGTTAGAACGGATTAACCAACTCGTCATCCGACATTGACAAGAACTAGTACGTGACTTTAACAAAGAATGTGTCATTAGAGGATCCTTTCCAATATATCACATTCATGCTCCGTTTGGTAAGCCCATTGGCACAATGTTGAAAGTATTGAAACAAGGATGGAATGAGAGGTGGAAGAAGAAATTGAATGTATTATCATAAACCCATTTGGGTACAACAATTATCTTCCCTCTTCTTGAGGGAGATGAACTAACCCCATCTTGGGGACTCTTGAAGTGGGAGATCCAAGTTACCCTCCCCTTCTTGGTGGGGACTCTTCATCCTCTCACCTTTTGGTGAAGATCATTTTAATCTCACACTCAAATCATTATATTGTGACCCTTTATATAGACTTTTGGGTCATT
>JANTPZ010099094.1:0-16834 GCA_025593235.1 Vachellia pachyceras
CAATCTCAGGACACTTCAAGGCAATCACAGCCATTGTGGGCCCACCCACATATCCAGCTCCGATGCAACAAATCTTCACCATTTTTGTTTCTTATCAGAAGCCTGCAAGAGGGAATGGTCAATTTCAAGAAACTCAAATTCCCTGATACAGCGTTATTCTGTCATAGGTATCAAAGTATAACAATTCCAAGACTACAAATGGGGGTGAATCTTCCAAAATGCTTCACAACGCAACAAATATCGCGGAACTGTTGGAAGCCTATAGATTATTACACGTTCGTTAGACAAAAGAGCAGGTCTATGAATTTCAATTTGAGGAAACTGTGAGAAGAGGTTTGTATACAGTTCGTAAGAAGTTATCTTCGCTAAGTTTAAGCTCATCCATTTTCTGTTTACATGCACTCATGCACGCAGAGAGCTTAAACAAGAAACAGATTGCAGAGAGTAAATTCCCGCAATAATATAATTAGCTTGCAGATCTACGATAATTTAAGCAAAATCAACCAGAAAATTTCTCCACGAACGAACAATCTCATGATCACATACAGATTATCAACTTTTTAAAAAAAACAGCGCAAAACAAAAGCCAGTTCAAATGGAAACAACAATGCAAAAATCAAATGAAGAAAAAGAAGCATTTCAAGCGAAACCCAATTCAACTGAGAAGCCTAACAACGGTGTGGAGGCAAAGAAAAAGAACCGAACGAACTCCTTTTTCTTTGTTGGTAGATCACATGCAAGCAGATCAAATACCTTGAAACGTAATGCGGTATTGTTTTGTAGATCTGATATCTGGAAGAAAAAGAAGAAGAATGAGAAGGAAATGACGAACAATATAGAGGTTTTCCCGTGGCGAGAATGGAGGAAGACCAACTCTTGTATGTATATATATAAGAGCCATTACATCGAATCCGCGAAAGAAGCATTTTACTACCAATGTGCACTTCACGTGTTCGTTGTCATTTGCCGCCAGCCATGATCGTACACTGCTAACTACCACAAACTATTTTATTTAAATTATTTATTTATTTATTTATTTATTCCACAGTGTTTTCTGAAACTTCATATTCATTAAATATTTTCACGTGTTTTAAAGAATGTCTTTTCATGAATTAATTTCTTGAATTTTAAAAAATATTTATTCAAGTTGTTAAATTATTATAACTACCATTTCCAACTATACAAGATCAAAAGTTGATGAATGAGGTTGTTATTTGATTCAGACGTTAAATATCTTAAAGAGGCTGAAAGAGAGAATAATGAGGCTTTAAAGTACGGCAAAATAAATAATGAATACAGTGATGTTACATGAAGAAAAGAGTGGATTTAAAGTTTGTTGGTCTCACTCCTCAAAACATATGTTTGATTTCAAAACCTAGATTTTACCCCAAAATCTATGTTTTGTCTAAGTATTCACATTTTTCAGACAAATTATTTTAGATACAAAATTGTGGTTTGAAACCTAAGTTTTGAAAAGGTCATTTTCGTGTCGAATCATACGCTCTCTCCTAATAAATTTTCTCTTTCCTACTTTTTCTTTCTTTCTTTTTCATTTTTCATACTTACTTTTTACCTCGGAATCTGTAAAAGCTAAAACTTCCCACACACAATCAATTTTTCAAAACCTAAGTTTTACCTCGGAATCTGTAAAAGCTATTCTTTAGAACCTAAGAGCTTTTTTGGATGTAAAGTTGAAAATAGCTTTTACAGATTCCGAGGTAAAACCTAGATTTGGAGAATAGATTTTGAAAAATAAATTTTACAAATTTCGAGGAAAAAACTAGATTTTGAAAAGTGATTTATGTTTAGGAAGTTATTAGCTTTTACGGATTCCGAGGCAAAAAAGTGGGTAGGAAAGAGGAAAGTAAGAAAGAGAAAGAGTATGAAAGAGGAAAAAGTAGGAAAGAGAAAACCTATGTTTCAAACTGAGGATTTATAACCAAAATAGATTTTGGGAAAAAAATTTTTGCTTGAACAAAACCTCAGTTTTGAGGTAAAACCTAACTTTTGAAACCAAACCAGCCCTAAATTTTACCTCGGAATCCATAAAAGTTATTCTCAAAAGAACTTCCAAATGAGCCTAATATACATGGACAAAACCTAGGTTTTGAGATCAAACATAAGTTTCAGGAAGTGATGGCGAACAAGCCATTAGATTGATGGTTAAAGAAAAGAATTGGATTTAGATGTTTTCAAGCATGATTTATTTTTATGTCATATACCCGTTATAATTATAAAAATAAACCCTAATATTTTATCTGAATTTGGGATTAGCTATGAAATATAGGTAGACCATTTAAATATTTTGTTGTTAATAGAGTTATGACTGCTATAACCCATATATAGTTAACTTTAATTACTTATAATGATATAAAGCTTGTTGTTATTGTTGTTGAATTTCGTTATTTACCACTACTGAAATGTGACGGTTTTGACCATTTATAGTTATTTTAATGTGTGCAGTAGTTAAAACATAGATCATCTCTTCATTGTTAGTTTTTCAGGAAACAGTTTTTTTTATTTAAAAATATCAATTAAAACTTCTAAATTTGGACCGTTGAAATTATATTTAAATGATAAAGAGAATGTGGCGGAGTCACGTAGAAGTGAGGGTGGACAAATGTCCCCACTCAATTTTTAATGTATATGTAAATTACTATTATATTTGTATTATGCACTCACTGATTTATAAGATTTGAACCCACTCAAATTATTTATACTAGCAAACTTGTTATCATTTATTTGAAAGTAAAAAAATTTGCGCCCACTGCTGTAAGGTCATGGATACGCCATTGACCGGATATGTCTTTCAATAAAAATTGAGTAAGATGAAAGCGAGGAATATGAAATTAATATATGAGGTGTTACCAAAAGAAATTAAATACCAAGCTGTTACTTATTTGATCGTTTCATTATTGCTATTATGGGCAACACGCTATATATATATATATATATATATTCATTATTTGATCATCTCATCATCGTCAACTTTTTATTGAATTTAAATCGACCGACAAGTTTTTTAAAACCATAATACACGCACACACTATATATATATATACAATTCTTAATTTAGGGGTTTAGCTCGCTGTTTTGTGATGGTATTTTTTTATCCTTTCATTGCAATCACATTTTATATATTATTAACGGCTAAATGTAAGGATTTTTTTCAATAAAAATATGAATTTAGATATGTTGTATTGTAAAATATTAACCCCTTTCGTTACATCAGACTCCGTTGATGATGCCATGTGAATTGTGACGGCGGATGACATAAGGCGTAGGAAAAAGAAAAAAAAGGTGTCAAGATCTTGAAGATGATATGTTTACCGATTCATCAAACGCCAGAATTGTATAAGTGTGTACATTGGTGATATATAGTATGTGCTTGGGAATTCCGTTCGGAGAAAGGAATTTACAGATTTCTAAATTACGGATTTTAAGATGGTTTTTATTAATTTGGAGATTTTTTTACGGATTTTGAGATAGTTTTATTTTGATTTGCGTACACCGTTAAGGAATAAAGTTCCCAAACAAGCATATACACGTATAGCATATTCCGCACACTAACTCTCCCTCTCTCTTTCTCACATGAAGTTATTATACTTTCTGTGGTCCATGTAACTGGACATCTTTTAAAATGGTATTACAAGTATTATTATTTCTTTTAGGTAAGGTGACATTCACGTATTCGTAGCATTCTAACGTTATTTTTTATTTATATCTAACTAGCTATAATGTATAATAAAATTAGAATGTTTGATGTGATTAAAAAATAACGTTAGGTGGTGCTGATGGATGCATCACGAAAATAATATCACGGTTATAAATGTAATGAAGAAATAATATAAAAGTGTTAGATGCTATTTTGCCATTTTTTATAACACACTTGATAGTTATAGTTTTAAAGAGTATTAAATAATTTTTTAATATATCTTCATATTTAATAATAACGGTGGAGGGAGAGAATAGAAATCAATGTGGTATTGGAGTTTATTATAGTTGGTAAGTGTAATATTAAAAATCACTTCAATCTTATAATAAATTTAATATTTTTACCATGTGTCACATTTTAGCATACTTTTTATATTTTTTATATGCAATATATGATACAAAGAATTGAAAGACTTGCATGATGAACAAATTTGTTTTTTTAGATCTAATAGTCATTATTAACATTGCAATATTATTATCAGAATAGTTTATATCTAACGAAATGGATTAATCTCTCGCAATTTGATGAATCAAAGTTTGAATTTCTCTTAAGAGATATATCCATAATTAATGCTTGATAATGTATCAAACAAGATTTACCTTCAAAATTCAATAAAAGGATAGTAATGTTTAGCAAAAAAAAAAACAATACGATTTTATTAAGCATTCGACTAAAATAATATTGAAATGAATAAATATTGAATTACTTATGTAAAAATGTAAATAATGATTATACAGTGTCTCTGTATCGTGAATGAGTTAAAATATTCAAGATTTAATTGTAGCAAATACTAATTTTGGAATAAATGGGAAATTAAGGTGCAAATTAATGTGTGAGAGGAGTGATTGTTTGGGTATGAGAGATTTAGATGAGGAAAAAAATTTTATCAGTTGAATTTAATAAAATTGGAGAAGTGGGATCATAAAATTTCAATAAAGGGAATATAGAATATAAAAGAATAAGAAGAATTAATTAAAAAAATTTAACTCTATTTTTGTATTTTTTTCCAAATTCAATTCATTTAAGAAAAATTCTTCCCTCCAAATCTCTCCTATCAATGTTAAAGTGGGTGACGTAACTTGAATTTATAACTTGGACGCATCAAGCTTCAATGACTATAAAAATTTATATACACACGGTACATGACTTGGATAATGACAACGCCACAAATATATGTTTAATATATATATATGGAATAATAATAAATGCCACAAATATATGTTTAATATATATGGAATAATAATAAATTATAAATCAACACTCCTACATTTTCTTAATAGGATGATATAATGTGTGTACAAAACTCTTAAATAGAGGGGCAAGTATTGTGTTTCATTAGAATCTAAGAGAAAATAGACATTTGATTCTAGAAACAAAGAAAACAGAGAAGAAAATCCGCATTTGAATTACACATCAAAGTTTTTCCAATTGGATATTACACTAAATAAAATATATTACCTCAAATATTTAATATAAGATCCAATTTACAACTTTTAGAGGATTAGGGAAACTAAATGAATTAATATCTCCGATCATTTATATAAGAGTCACTTGACTTTTTTTCAAGAAATTAAGAAAGTTAGATACATTACTGTAAAGTATTTATTTGTATAATAAAATTATATATCAGCTTATAAAATCAGATAAATTAATATAAAAAATTATTATATTTATTTTCTTTAATCACCTAAAATAAAGTAAATTCACTCTTACATTAAAAGTCAATTGAGCCTTAATATAATATCAAGTTGACTTTTTTGAAAATTATAAAAGCTAAATATATTACCTTAAAATATCTATATTGATAATTTTTTTAAATTAATTTACATGACTTGTAAACTGATATGTAACCTAACGATGCATATAAATAAATATTTTAAAGTAACTTATTTAATTTCTTTAATATCCAAAAATGTTAAATAGCTTTTACATTAATGATTCGAGATAGCACCGAGGGACTGGAGGTGGTAGTTATAAATTACAAATGATTAATCTTATGGTTTATAAGGTGTTTCTTATTCACCAGGTTATTCAAGTTAGAGAAGTTGAAAGAATTTCTGAAGTAGCACTATATATGAGTTCAATTACATAACAATTCAGACCGTTCTTCTAGCAAATGACTCTTAAATCTTTTTGCTTGAAAAAAAAAAGAATCACACTATATTTATAAATCCCAATAACTGCAGAAACAGCATAAACAATGACATGATTTTACATTGTGTTCTACACATCATCAAACCCTCTAATTGAAAATAAATTTAAATTTTGTACTCTGCAATCAACAAAAAAAAAACCTTCACTGTATATGTATCCCTCCTGCTCCTCCTTATCAACAGCACTTAAAATCCATGTTTCACAATATTACTCACTCTCCTGCGTCAAAAACAAAAAAAAAAATCAATGTCAATATATATAGAGAGAGAAAGAGACGCGCACACATATAACGAATCTACACCATCCTATACTATTGACCATTTATTAAGTCATAAAGTGAAAACATGACAAGATTTTTTGGTTTGGTATATAATGTGTAAGCATCCTAGTGATTTAACCTATTCACTAGAGTTTTAAAATATTCATATTTGTTATGTATTCATATATAAAAAACATAGGTCTACAAATATTTGATAAATCAAAGTGCTCACAACAACAAAAAGATTCCAAAATCAATAGGAATTGATCTTACTAGAAGGGCCTTGGCCACTTAATACAATAAAATGATGCTAAAATCTGGTCAAGTCAGATATCCATATAAAAAAACAGAGATTCCAAATTCGATAATATAATATAACTATGCTAATTTAAATGTAGGTGGGATTCTAGACATCTTGGGTGTAAAATCAATATGATGGAATATGATGCTGCGAAGTAATGACACTGAAATAGTGATGACAAAAACTCATTATTTCTGGGGAATGACAGTTTCTAGTCCCATTCACTTACTCATCATATATTAGCTGTAACATTAGTGGGCTGATTTCAAGAGGTTCTTGAACCATTCTACAGATTGTTTGGGGTATCTCTTCTGCTTGTCTTTATAATCAACAAAGTAGAGACCAAATCTGGAAGTATATCCAGCTGCCCACTCCCAGTTATCCAGCAGCGACCATACAAAGTACCCTTTCACATTGCACCCATCTTCACTGATCTCTCACCATGCAAGCCACAAATTAAAACTCCTTCAGATTCATCTCCTTAAATAAAAGGGAGAAGCATTGTGAGGTAACAAGGAAGGGAAGTGATCACCAGAATGTCCCATAACAATTGGGCAACATGCAATAATAAGTTCATGCCGTTGCTACTTGTTATAGGGGCTTTTTGGTAATTGCATTCCTTCTTTAGAACCTCATGGTGATTCTCCTTTAAATAAATACAGCATGGATGGATTTTGCAGTAATTAGCCACAAAAAATAACAAAGTAATGACAGAATTTTTTACGTACGCTATAGATGCCTGTAAGTTAGACAAATAGCCAGTGTGGTATCTAATCCTTTTCTCATCCTTCAGAGCATCCTTAATGGAGGTAAATGGGCTATTTGGATCATCCATCCCTGTGACGACCATAAGAAAGAGAGGGAGATTATTTAGCTAATTAGCTCACAGTCGTTATGCAATGGTGATACTCTGAAGGGGATATAAGAGTTTCTGCAGATATTTTGTTCACTGTTGGAAGATTTACCGTTTTCAGTGATGAACACAGGTGGGTTCCCATACTTTTGTTTGATGTAATTCATTAAGCTTCTCATTCCTTGTGGCACTATATACAACCATATAGAATTCGCCTGCATGTCAGAATTCGCAAATCACTACATGACTAAAAGGGGATCCGATTCAAGGACAAATTCACCAAGTTCTTGTCAGAGAACAGAGAATCGAAGAAAAGGAAAGTGAGAAGTGAACTGAATTGTATTCTTTTTACCGAATTGGTGTGTACAGCAAGTAAAACGTTTATATACAGTTCGAGAGCACATGCCTTCTAACTTAATGCTAACTTATAATCTAACTGAATGCATAACCATCTAACAAAGTCACAGCTCTAAAAGTTCTGGTTATGAACTAGAGGGACAGTCAATTTGTATCTAATAATGAAGGAGAATTTCGAAGAAGCAAGGACAGGGCTCTCTTTAGGGCTCTAAATAAGAGAGAGAAAATACTTCACTTTACAGGACTCACCCTTTCTCCAATAGTTTTGGTTCCATTGAATGCTGAAAACAAAGAGAACACACAGCAAGCAACTTAGTGGTTGTAGAAAGGGGGGAAAAAGAAGAAACCCTCTAATAGAGTAATATGGTCCCTTAATATAAAGTTTCAAACTTAAACTTACGTAAGGTGATGGCTCCAGCATCAGCAATGGAATCATGGAGAAGGATCCCAATTAAATTAGTATCATTGTTTCTTGCGTAAAACGTAGTGTAATGATTAATTCCCACAAAATCTAATGAACCCTTGAGAAGAGCAGCCTCAGATTGAGTAAACTTTGGCAGCCTGATTCCAACTCTACTTCTCATTGAGCTTGGATAATCCCCAAACATCAGAGGATCAAGAAACCTGTCGTCGCGAAGGATTCCCCAAAAAAAAAAAACAAAGAAAGAAAATTAGTTTGTCATTTTTTCTGTTGTTACATGAATAAATAAGGTTCAGTCACTCACTTGTTTCCTTCTTTTCAAGAATATTAATAAGGTACCATGTCTATCACTTACCAGCCAAGTTGAAAATCTTGAGCTCTTTGAGTTGCTTCAATGTCTTCTTTGGAGTTTGTTGCTGGCACATACCAAATGACATCAAATGCTATCCCAAGTGATCCACCTTGTGTCCTCTGTAGAATACAACCAACCCACTGAGTATATATGGCTTTTCAATACAACAAAACTTTATCCCACCATATGAGGTCAACTATATGTATTGCATGATGCCATTATGGTCCATAAAAAACCAGATCTTTACATAGATTATGAACCAAAAGATTTCGCTCTACAACCTCATTGAGTGTTCATTTCTGTCCTCCTCTATCCCTTTTCAGAGGACTACATATAACTTGATCAACCCTCCTTACCAAGACATCCAATGGCCTTCTTTGAACGAGTTCAAACCATCTCAAATGATTTTTTTACCATTTTTCCTTCATTAGATGCGACTCCAACTCTTTTGTGTATATGATCATTACGAATCTCTATCTTTTCTTATATGGATTTTCAGTGAAGCAAACATAATTTCACAAGGAGAACATAACATGACCTTAGAAGAACTCTTTAAAAGGATAGTGATATAAGAACATAACTGATCAAGAAAAGTTCTTTGATTTTACTGATCTTCTAAATAATACTCAGGACTTTACCTTGTACTTTTTCCTATAAATATCTGCTACTGTTGCGTGAGCACGAAGGACATTGTGAGCAACAATGTAAGGTTCAGTTGCAGAGTTGCCAGCCCTACAAAATAGGTGAAGGAGAATAGAGCATCGTCCAGGAGCTTGGAGGCCAACATCAAATCCTTGTGTAGTGAACGTGTGAGGCTCATTGAATGTGATCCAGTGCTTAACTCTGTCCCCAAATTTCTCAAAACATGTCTCAGCATAAGTTGCAAAGTCCTTTCTGCAACATACAAAATAATGTTTGTGTTCATCTATTATTATTATATTTTCCAGAATGAGGAATAAAGTGAAATCCCAAGTTAAGTTGACCATATAATAACAAGCTCTATTACATGATTTCTGGGCTGAGCCATCCATTGTACTTGTCTTGTAAGGCTTGTGGAAGATCCCAGTGATATATGGTCACATATGGTTCAATTCCTGCAAGTGCAATACACCATGCATGCAATAAGAATCATAAAAAAACCATAGGATTAAGTAGTGTATCTAGTGCGTCCTAATGTTATTCTTTAGTTACATCTAACACACTAATCTTGTTTATGATTCAGGTGGTGGATGCACTGAAAATAAAATTAGGGGGTGCTGGAAGCACCAGAAATGCTACTTTACCCTAAACTATATCTTATCATAGCCTGGTTATCCAGTCAAGATGGAAGGGTTTTACTTTGTATTGAACTGTTACTTGCATCTTTATATAAATTCTACCAATTGCAAAGGCATATGGGGAATCACCTTTGGCCAGTAATGCATTGATGAGCTTATTGTAATGATCAACTCCAGCCTGATTGATCTGCCCAGTTCCATCTAAACAATTGAAACTTCATCATTTCAGCACATTTTATCGCGTACTTTCACAGAAAATATGGCAAGCTAAGACTATCGTTGTAACATGGACTCTGTAAGTAGATTGACTTTAACATTTTTATGAATGTAGAGCATACATATGGAACGTCCATTTCTAGCTAAAAATCTTGTTAATTGAGATTTGATTGACTCAGTTATCTTATACTCCCACCGGTTTTAAATATAAAATCTCATTTGTAGTACAAATTGTACTGCAGAAAAGAGGTCTTATATTTGAGGCCTGACGTGTATGTTTCAACTTGTGTTTGCGAGTAAATGCCATGAGAATAAGTAGAAAATGGAAGCTTACTGCGAAAAATTCGAGTCCAGGAAATGGAAAACCTATAGGCGTCCATTCCCAAATCCTTCATGAGCTGTACATCTTCCTGCTCGCAAAGGAAGTTCAGATTATTAGTAACAAACTAACTCTCAACAAGGCTTGATTAAGAGAATGATCATGAATATATATATATATATATATGTGTATATGTATGTATATATATATGGTTGAGCTGTGTTATTATTAATTGCTTTTCATGAGAATCTCTAAATGACCTCAATCTTAAAACCCATTGTCAAAAAAATAATAATACTACTTTGATCACCCTACAAAATGGATTTTATATTAAGGATCAGAAATAGTATTAAAGATAAGTTGGCTCAAACGTTAAAAAAAAAAATGCATTTTGACAAACACCTTGTGGGCAGCTTTTTTTTTAACCTTTAATTTAACTGCGTTGTTATGGTTATTGTGAAAAGAGCAACTTTAGAAAAGAGAAGTAGGGATGTTACAAGAATCAACAAGTCACCAACATTTTACTTACTTCATAACGGTGGTATTGATCCGTAGCAACATCAGCATTGCTGAAATCTAGCACCTTGCCTGCAACACAAGGCAAAGCAAAGCTGTATCGTTTAGCATTTCAGTATCTCAGCAATTTATTCTCCTCCTCCTACATTTGCAAAACAAAATAAAGCCTCTACTCTATACAGATGCCTTCATATCATATATATATATATATAGCACTCTTCAGGACCTTTTGACACGAGCCAAGAGCTTATAGCTCAAATGACACCCTACACCTTTCACAGCAAAGATGGTAGGTCATGTACCCATGATGAGTGTGTGGGTTTGTTCCCAGGTAAGGGGAGGAGGGGGTTGAATTGTTTCATAAATAAAAAGAAAAGAGTCTCGTGGATGGGAAATTAGAGCTAACCAATTCTATTGGCACTCCTAAAATATAAATCGCTTTTTTGTTAAGTGCCTTCTCAAAATCAATTAAAAAATATAGTTAAATGGTGTAAAACCATGAATTTAGAAAAAGCAAATTCTTGGAAGTTAGAGACTTGAGTCTTTTTTTTAAAAAAAAAACTAATTAATGCTCCACCTGGCTAATATATAAAAGCGGACAGAGTAAGAGCCCCTCTTCTTACATAAATTATTTGATTAATTAATATAATTATTACCAATACTTTTTGTTAATTAATCATTTTGATATCTCCGTAAAACTGGGGTTTTTCATATTTAATGAATATATATTATTCAAATTTTGTTATAAAATAAGGGGACACAGTGTAATAATTTGACCACCAAATTAAACAAAAAAAATAGAAAAATTTGAGAAATAACAATTTCTTACCAAAAGTATGCGAAAAAGTATCCCACACCGATGGGCCCCTGCCATCTTCTTTCACAGCTCCTTCGTACTACAACCAATTAAGTCAAAGATTCTATTATTTAACGAGGTTGCAACAATTATACCTCAAATTATCTTTACATCAAATTACTTATATTTATTATAATATTATATTATGTGCTTCAATGATATGAAAAAATGGGATATATAATCACATATAATTAGACAATTTAATAAAATAAATAAAAAGTGCTCGTGAATTGAATATTTTCTATTACATAAATCAAATCACAAGCACAGAACCCAAAAATAAGCTAAGTAAAGGCTTGTTTGGGTTGTTCCCCACTAGCCTCCTTTTCCGAGAAGCTTCTTAACATCCAAAAACAATATTTGAACAGAGCAGATCCAGCTCATCACCATATGTACCTTTTGTTTTGTTTTCAGACATACCCACCATCCAATGTGCAAACCAGATTAATTGTTTATCAGGAAATTTCTCTTGTACCCATCATCCGGAGTTTAGTGGTAACAATTGTGCTTTCTCATTAAATGGGAAGAGGTTCGATCCTCACCGCGATGTTTGAGAAGACATCTTAACTCCTGGGTGCTTAAGTTAACGTATGAAGGTAATTGACGTCTCGTCCTACCCGATATTAGTATCACCTAAGAGGAAGAGAGATTTCCCCTACCTTGACTTGTGAGTGAGTCCGATCCCAACCTAAAATTTTTGTAAAAAAAAGGAAATTTCTCTTGTAGATTTTAATCTAGGTACATTTTTATGGAAACATTCTCAGTATTTTAAATATTACATTATCTTGTAAATATATATTAAGAATTAATAAAATACAAAAAGCATGCAGTATTTATATTTTTTCCTAAAACAATTTAGATAAGGTGGATGTAAAAACTATTGGCTAACGGGATCTGAAATCACTATTCGGTGGATACAAGTCAACTCTCCAACATGTATGTATTTTGAAATTAAATATATGAAATATTCTGGTAATTTTGAAAATATCTAAGATATATTTTTACAAATAATTTTAATAAAAAATAAAAAGAATCTAGTGGTCGTTTTTTGAAAGAGACAATGCAAGCCGGCCGCCTGTGTCGGACCTGGCGGAGCGAATTCGTGTACCCGCATCCGCCACGACACAACGGAATATAATACATTCTTACGGAAATACCCTTCAAGAATTCAGGAAATTTCAGAAAGGTCATAATATTCTTCGGGCTTCGTCAAATCATCAGTAATTAATTTTAGAAAAGGGGGAAAAATGTAAACGACATTCTGATTCTTCAAACACATCTGATTCTTGACATTACGCGCAAAAACGCAGGGTCAGTATTAGACTGCGCTTCAACCTATAGTGTCGTTTAGCGCGCGCTCGCGCTATTATCTCCGTCTCTGATCTCTCTCTTTCACTCGCCTCTCATGGTTCGCTTCTCCATATATATCACCATTATTACTCACAGACCTCGAAAAGCTCTCCTCAACTTCAACCCAAACCCACCCCAAATATATAAAATATAAAGGAAATCTTAGTGGTTGTTTGTATTGACGATAGAAACTAACTTGTAGTGTGATTTGCGGGAATGTGCTCTTTAAATGCTAATAATGCAGACAGGTCGTTAATGGCGGTTTTGTTAAAGGAAGTGGAGAATAAAAGAGAGAGGGACCAACCTGGAAAGCAGAAGAGGCAGTGCCAAAAACAAAACCCTTTGGGAAGCTTTCTCTGTTGATTATTATGGTGTTGTTGTTTGAATCTGACATGGACATCTCAATCTCACATGCCGCAACCACCACTATCGCTATTATCAACCCTGTAACCATGTTCTTTCTCCTCACAGCCATGGCTTCTTCTTCTTCCTCCTCCTCTCGCACACACACAAGAGAGAGAGAGAGAGGGACAAGAGAGAGATCAGCAGTTTCTTATGAGATGTGTTTGTTTTGAAGAGTGTGGGGTTCTATATTTGTGCTGTGTGTGTCTTTATATATAAAGAAGATCTGTATCACTGTATCTGTATGGGCAGAGAGAGAGAGAGAGGAGAGAGAGCAATGTGAAATGGGAAATGAAAAGGATGATAATGTGAAAGAGGGTATGTAACACTAATATATATATATATATATATATATTGTGGTGCCCTGATTAAATGAGGCAGTGGGATGGCTGGTGGCTGAAATTGTGAAGCATGCCTGTTCATATTTGGCCGCAACCACCAGACAGGCTTGACCTTTTAATTTTCAATAGTATATATACACATATATGGCTTCACTCCCTCAGAAGGGAAAGAAAAAGGTAATGGACATATTAATGGGTGTGGGTAGAAGGGGTGGTTTCTAATCTGGAGCATCAAGATTTATGTGTATTATCGTTTAGATTTAATTTTCTGTTTACTTTTATTTTTTGTTAAAAATTATTTTAATGTTTCCCAAATTTGATATAAAGATAATCTCTTAACTTTTAATGTTTAGATGGTACATATCTTACACACAAAATCATACTTAATTTAGTCCTCTTTCTATATGTTATTTGTAACCAACTAACAAAATTATCATATGAATCCAATATTTTAATTTTTTATTTGGTTATATGTCTACATTAGATTCAAGAATTGATTAGCTCAATTAAGGTAACTCTCTAAAAAAAATTAAAATACTTGATGCATTCATGTACGCATATTTAAATTCGATATCCCGTGTTTAAGAAGTAGAAGTAATTTCTTCCACTATAAAATTAACAATTGTTTGTTGAATCTAGTATTTTAAAGACCAACGAAATAAACAAATAAATTCATCTTGGTTGACCAACATTGGTTAGAGCAAATGGTAGCGGCTTGTGTCCCTTAATAACCAAGCTGTCAGGGTTTCAATTCCTGACCTTGGGTATGAAGCTAATCATGTTGAGAGGAGTCAACCCACCTTGTGTGCGCTCGGTAACTCCGACAGAGATTGGTCACTGCTACCAGCGATGGATACTCCGGGAAACCAAAAATACATATTTGTTGCTTTTGCTCCTATCTATCCTACTTCATGGCATAGACTTGTATGTCACTCTTGGTATCTTATAAGGATTTTCTTCCCCCTCTCTCTATATGTGTAAATATATATAATTGTGTGTGTGTGTGTAATTAAGGTAATAACTCTCTAAAAAAAATACTTTAGTCATTCATGTACGCATACTTAAACACAATATCCCGTATTTAAGAAGTTTCTTCCACTATAAATTAATACTTACTCTGGTTGAATCTAGCATTTTAAAGACCAATGAAATAAACAAATTAAATTAATACATATTTGTTGCTTTTGCTCCTATCTATCCTGCTTCATGGCATAGACTTCAATGTCAATTTTGGTATCTTGCAAGGATTTTCTTTCTCTCTCTCTCTCTATATATACACATGTGTGTCTATATATATATATATAATTAGGTGCATTTTGTTCTTATTTGTGCTCTTCCCCATATAGTCCATCCTCAGGAATTTCTTCAATGCTGAAAGGAACGTACATGCTGAGTTTCTTTTTATGGAGTGATCCAACAGACTCCTTTTCAATTACGTACTCATTACGTATTCCTCACCAAATTCAAACTTGTAAACTTTGCAACTCTCTCACCAACTCGATTCCCTCAATAGTATTAACAATAATATCACACACGTACACGCACATGCATTGCCTCAGAAGAAACCATGCATACACGCACCATTAGCTTGAAATACTTACGTACATCATTAGATTATGTATCATTTTATAAGTTAGATAAATTAGTTTGAAGAAATGATAGATATATAGATTAATTAACTTTCTCAATCTCTTTAGAAAAAGGGAAATGATGATTCTTATATCATTATCAGAGAAATGCCTTTTAATGACGGAAAATCCATCGTTAAATGACTATTTTCCGTCGTTAAAATGAGGGTTACTAATATTTTCCGTCGCTAAATGTAAATTTTTTTATAAAAAATAACCATTTAACGATGGATTTTTCCGTCGTTAAATAATAGTTTTTAATTAAGGTTTATTAGTGGATTACTATTTTGAATACACAAGTTTATTAAGAATAGAATAATGGTGGAGTAATTTAATTAGGCAAGTAATCATGTTCATTAATTCCTGGGTTATTCTATTGTTACTTCTACAATATATCAATTGTGAAAATCATGGGAATACATATGATAGATTCACATGTTATATATATATATATATATATATATGATAACCAATCACATGCTACCAGCATATATATATAAAGGAATTATCTAGCGTTATGACTAAATCAAGATCAAAGAATCCAATGATAGCACTTCAGAATTTGAAATTAAAGGAGCTTTCTAGTGTTGTTAGTGATTAGTGGTCCCCTTTTCTTATTATTATTAATTATACCTTATTAGCATCAATTCGAAGGACACATTTGGCTACATTGTCGCCACGTTTCTCACACACACACACACACACACACAGAGGTTTCTTACATTCATTGATGCTCTTAAAAAGGATATCAAATAAGTCAAAGTTAATATATAATAGTATAAATGCGTGCTTTGGATAATGTTAGAAAACCTTAGAAGTACTCAGATGAAATTAAAAAAAAATGCTGTTCAACATATGGCTTTCGGACACCTAATTTTTGTAAAAGTTAATTTAACGTTGAAGTAACTGTTTCTTCTTAAGCTAACTTTTCAATATATCATCCAAACAAGTTTTTATCACATAGCTTTCTTATAAAAGCCAATCAAAGCATAAAATATATTACATTAATTGACTTCGCCTCTAATTATAAAGTAGGCCAGATGGCTCCTTTGTGATTGGAATCATGACAAATGTACATAGATGATAGATCCCTCCCATTAAATTAATCTTATCATGATTAAACCACCAATTAGAAACGACATACATATACGTATACGCATATATGAATCTGAACTAAGGATATCAAGCTGATTGCTATATATATATATATATATCTTTGTGTGTTTTTACCTAGTAATAAGACTTGTGCATATATATATTACTATGAGAAACCAAGGAGGATTTATAGTTAAAAATATTAATATGCTGTGATGATTTTAGTGAGTTGATGAGTTCATCAAGAAGTTCTTGAACCATAGGACAGTTTTTGGGGTATCTCTTCAAGTTGTCATTGTAATCAACGAAGTAGAGACCAAATCTAGAAGTGTATCCAGCCGACCATTCCCAGTTATCCAAAAGTGACCAAACAAAATACCCTTTTACGTTACATCCATCTTCACTGCATCCATATATATATA
>JANTPZ010099095.1:0-34063 GCA_025593235.1 Vachellia pachyceras
TGCCGGAGATTTGACCGTCACCATTGAGGTCGGCAATTCGGAGGAAACGATGAGCTCTGAAATAAGGCCAGCGTGAGCCGATTTCTTTCAAAGCTTTCTTGAGCTCATCCATGGTGAGACAACCGTCTCCGTTTCTGTCAGCTCTTGCTAAGATCTCTCTCACTTGCTTCTCCGTCATCGTTGATCGGACCACCATTTTTGGGGGTGGTACGGGTATGGGTATGAACACTGGCATTATTATCACTGCTTTGGCTTCACTCTACTATGCCTGTTCTTTCCTTTCAATTTCTCGCCTTTTTCTTTACTTGCTTCTCCTCCTTTTATGGGCCCCTATCTCGGGGCACGCTCCTCGGTTTTTGGATCTTGGTTATAGGTAGATTCGACCCATCTCAACCTGAAATCTTTGTGACATTAATGTCACAGGTGGTTCTTCTTCCATCTACTGGAAGTGCTCAAATTAATAATTGCCAGGATTCTCGCCTATCCTATGATGCTAGCATCTTAGCTCCCCCTTAAGCCTTATGTGTCCCACCGCAGTTGTTGGGATTATCCTTTTATCATGTAATTGAGGATGCCACCTTTGCCATCTTTGGGGATTTTTTTTTTTCGCTTGAGAGTTGAGACATCATATTGTATTATCTGCAACATACTGGCTTTGAATTCACTTAAAATCTATCTCTCAATTCATATAGCCAACTTCTGTTACAAGCTTGGACAAGCACTGTGCAGCCTTTATTTCCTGTAGTCTGGGCGAAGAAAGGAGCTTTTGCTTGTTTAAATTTTTTTTGTGGGCCAATCTAATATGAAGGTTCTTTGTCTTATTATTTTTTTTGCTTAAATCTATTATGAAGGTTCTTTGTCCTCTCATATAGGATTTGCAGTAAATACTAAAACACCAATATACGAGCTAAATCTATCAGTTCATACACACTAAATAGCATTCAAGGAGGCAAAGCAGGTAGAGCGCGCAGAAGTTTGTTTGGATTAACATTATATAGAAGCATATTCTTATGCGTTAAAATAAAACTTCTCTCACATATCTATTCTGTAAACTGTAAATTACATTAAAAAAAAGTAACTTCTAACTTTTATTACTATTTTAAACAGAAAGAATCATTTTCTGGCCGGAGTCAAGTCAACAGAGGGGGGAAGCTATACTTGATTTATCCTCATATAATGTAAAGCATCAATTCATGCTTTACATATTCTATGTAATCATTACCCAATAGATAGTGGATAATGGTAGACGTGTTCTACTAGAAAGAGTGGAAGAACAAAAGATCGAAAATAAACATCTGGTATGGAAAAAATATTTTAAAAAAATTAATCTTTTAATCTCTTAACTTTTAATTCATTTATAACTCAGTCGTTCACCTATAATTCGGTATAACTAAGTCTTTGAACTTCTTTCATGACTTACTCTTTTATTTTTTATATTATTATCCTTTATTATCTTTCATAACTGGCCAAATATAGGAGGTAGCATATCATAAAATAACTTAGAACAAATAACAGTATTGTTCGACTATCTGTGGGGGAAAAAGAATGAGAAAATTACCATCAGGTCACAAATGGAAGAATCAATGAGCAAAATGTCCCAAAATTTGGTAAAATTACTATCATATCATAATAGTAGCTGGTCTGGTTATCATTAAGAACTTTACCAGCCGTCAATAAATTTCCAAAAAGAATATCTGCTCTTGCTTTACACTATTGCAAAATAAAATTAAAAGATTCGGTGATTTAGTTGTAGAATATAAGGTAAGATATGTACAAGTGAACTTTTTGTTCGAATAGAACATATTTTTTTTTTTTCAAAATTCAGGCTACCAACTTTTGATAGCAATGATTAAATCCCTAGACCACTTTTTGAAGGGTTTTTACTGTGGACTAGATGCTTAACGAACCAAATTAAGTGTCGACTGACTCAACATTAATATTATTATCTGTTGGAAAAAACCTATCAGCCACGGAGTCTGTTGTTCATGGTGATCACCACTATCTAGTTGTCCCCTTCCGAAACACTCTTATTACTCTTGTTATTATTATTTTGTTTTAACATTTTATTATTATTTTTTAACAGTAAAGCAGAAGCAGAGGAGTGAAATGATTATTAGGGATCCACGCCACTTGTCTGGCGAATGTCGTTCAAAGCAATGAGGATTGAGGAGGAAGAAAGGTGGAATAATGAATAGCGCTGCTGCTTCTTTTGCATATGTGAACCCCTTTGAACTTACTTCGTGTCATTTATCTGCTAAGAAAATCGTTCCTTTTCGCTGCATGCTTGTCTTGTCAACGAGATTCGAGTTAATTAGGCCGATCAAAAAAGATAAATATCTCATCAAAAGAGGAACAGCTTTAATATACTCACTTCTGATCTTCGTTAAAAATCTAGAGCATCTATTTTAACATATTTTTTTCGTAGAATAATGGATGCTACGACGGCGTCTGTAAGAAGCCTGAACTTTCTTTTTGTTGGGTTTTGTCCAGAGGAGACGTGTTGTTCTTGTTCTAGCCCCCTCAAAGGCATAAAAGCGTTTGTAATCTATACTTTCCAAATTCATTGGATTTCCCTACCGAACAGAGTTTGTAATCTGTTGTTTATTCCGTCATGAAAGTTTCAAGGTTATAAAAGATCATATAGTATATATACATGTGATATATTTCCATCCAATTCTATAACCTGCATGGATACATGCATGGAAGGAGTTCGTCAGTTGTTCATCACTGGATCTGGCTTATGATTCTCACCCTGCCTGCTTCAAATTATATAAAGATGGCAAAAACTCATGCTAACACTCATCTTCTCACTCCTGATCACCGTCATATGTCCCCTTCAAATAATAGATTTGCTTATTTTCGAGGATCTATGCCACTTGGTTCACGAATCATTATCGCAAAATATACCGGGCATAATTAATACAATACTCACTTTGAGAAGACATGAAATACTTATTTTCATCCTATTTACAGCACAGAGAGAAAATATTTTATTTAGCCCCATGTACACTTATTAAATTTTTCATGTGTATGTACAATTTCACCCTTCAATTATTATGTTATCTCTATTTTTATGTGTTATAATATATATTAAATAGAGATAAAGTGGAAGAGTTATTGAATTTTAAGGCAGATTGATAGATTTTAAAGTTTGTCTTGATAAATATGCTGGACGTAATGTACAAATATCACAAGAGAAGTAAATAACATATACAAAAAGATAAGAGTGTAGTTTTGTTAGTTAAAAAAATAACAAATGAACAAATATTTAAAAACACAAAAAACTAATAATTTAGACAAATTGATTATATTAAATTAAAGATTATGGGAAAGGGTTTTATATTTTCCTTGATTCTATGATAAGCTATTGACCCCGTTTGGCAATACGTCTAGGAGGCCCAAAAGCCCGTTTTTCTACAAACAAAATAATTTCCTTCACATATTTATCTTGACTTACATAAAAGTATTTATCCACCACGTTCCCATTAAATCCTTATTTATCGTTAAGTAGTTCTCTTTGAAGCGGCAGGCACTTCCAGCGGATACATATTGCGTACAGCATGTTCTTACGTAAGTATAACTGATGTCACACTCTTGCCTCGCCAATTATATCTGGAATCTTTAGCTCTATTATTTACGGAATCCCACTACAGTTTTAATTAGGGCCATAGATACAAAAAGGAACAAGCTTCTGACTATTTAAAACCAATTATCGATCTATGCCATAGGAACGACGTTCTGATCTTATCTAAAACCAGCATGCATGCATGCATCAAGCTTTGAAGATCCCTCTCATATAAGCATTATGTGGTGTGCGTTCTCTACCAATTCCTAACAAGCCAAACATAGAATTTAACCCCCGAGGTCGTGAAAGAACGCTGGAGGACAAAAAAGGAGTTGTCGTTTCGTGTTTGGGAACTCCATTGGAAGAAATGAGTTTACAGATTACGAGCTATTTTGCAAATTTCAATATAGTTTTACGGATTTCAATATGAATTTTGAGATGATTTTTTACAGATTTTAAGGTGTTTTGTCTAAAGAATATTTTGAGGCTTTAAAGATTATGCTCCGTAATCTTCACAACGTAGGAAGTGGACAGGCACGTGGTGAACGAGAAGTGGTAGGAAAAAAAAAGACCGCAAAACCTTATGAAAGAAGATTTCATAATTAAGAAGGAAACATGAGATATATATCCCAGGAAAAGGCGCAGCCAAGTTTGCCTATTTTGTCATATCCTAACCAAAACCATCCTAATCTGATTTTATCTTCAACTAATAACTATACTTGAACAAGAAATTGGCCACATATAAACAGAACATGTCCTCCACTCATCTTTTGTTTAAAATTTGCTGCGATAAATAAAAAAACTGTCTGCTTTTGTAATGGTTTTATTCGTTTGAAATTTTGTTGGTTGCTTACATATATCCTTTTTCGAAGGGGCGACTGAATTTTGAACCCTGGTTTTTTTTCTGTGCATAGTTTTTTTATCACTTCATCTTTAACACCTTTCCTCTTCTACAGTTTTCTTCACGTCCCTGTGTTCTGTGCAGAAATAAAAAATAGAAGTATTATAGTAACAAGTAAAAACTTTTGGAAAAAGAGATACTCACGTGGATTTTAATAAAAGAGTTAGATAGTTAATTTATGAAAACTAAATAAATTAGTTAAGTTGGTTATTTGTGATAAATGTGTGTTTGTTTTCTTGAATTACCTTCGTTCTTTAATCATATGCATTATAATTAGCTATCACATGGTGAGAATCTTCTTAATATATACAATCAATAATGATACTATGGAGAAATTTAAAAGATAAATGTATTAAGATACTATATTTAGAATTAAATTCAACTCCAAAGCATCTTATATTAAATGAGTGTTTGAATTAATTTATTTCAAGTGATTCGTATAACATATATATATATATATACACATTAAGCTTCAGTAAATATAGACGATACTGCTTTTATATGAGCTATTGATGATTTCATGCTCAGGGCTAACCAATTTTTGGAATCTTTAATTAGCTCAATTATTATTTTATGGGAGTTGTTATTCAAGAGCAGTTATCAACATGTTTGGATTAGCGATAAATACATTTTCAATGTGACTTACAGTTTACAATACTCAAAATCAGCAATAAATATTTTATTAAAGCTGTTATTTAAGTACTTGTATGAATTTTTAGCAAACATAGCATATGAATGTTGGTCTTATCTCTGACCAAACTCCATGCACCCTCACGGGCCCTTCTTTCCTTTGGAGCACCTTCAATATTCTCATCCCCAGCCTGCCTTACCCAAAATCAGTCATTCCATTTATAGCCATCTTAATTTTTTTTGGTGCTTAGTCATCTTAGTTTAATCGTTAATTATATAAAACAACCCACCGTTAACGTTAAACACGGCGGGACTCTAAGTTTTTTATGAGTTATTAACTACAAACAAAGGAGAAATCAATTAGCCACATTCAACAGCACAAGGATGTGCTCATCTGTTTTGTGCATGAACATTCTGTAGGAGGGAATATGAAGCTGGTTTAAATAAGACCCATAGATATATGATATGTGTCCAAATGATTTAACTAAAAGCAGCTTAATCACACACAAACACACACACGTGGATACATATGTTGATCCCAGTGAAACACGAGTGCATTAATGAATCGAAGGCTATGGAGAAGCTTCATCCTCACTTTAAGAGTACAGCTGTGTCTGGGAAAAAAAGGTGTGTGCATGCTTATTAGCTAGGAAACGCCAGCCGGCGGTTGACTTACGTAGATATGACGCAATACACCGGATTCATATATATATATATATGCAGTACGTACATATTCACTACATATCTTGTGATCCTGAAGCTTCGGCAAGAAGCCTTCCGGAAGCTAGAGACGTTATTTATAGATATGTATGAGGGAGAAAGGGATTATTATTATCAATCACGACCGTGGTACCAATTCATGATGTACTGAACAAGGTTGTCCATTTCGGCGGGGCTGATGCTGCCGTCGTGGTTTTCGTCGGCCTCTTGCAGGCAGCGCCAAGCTCTGTAAGGTGGCATCCTGGAGCCCATTCTCTTGAGGGCCTTCCTTAGCTCAGCTCTGCTCAGATTGTTGTCGTTGTTCACATCTGCTTCTCTCAACAACTCTCTCACTCGTCCTTCACTCACTACCCCTTTGTAATTTACTTGCACTCCCATTTTTTTTATCACACTCCTTATATGTGTGTGTGTATTATCACTCTCCTCCTTTGTTTCCCTTCTATTTATCTTGCCCTTGCCTCGCTCTATTCTATCTCCCCCGCAAACTCACATCTATATATAGCCCTATCTCGGGCCCAGCCAGCATGGGTCGTGGATGTTGCCCACCCGTTTCCGATTGGATATATACTTCATTCTGTTGACTGTTGTCTATATGGTATATATTCCCACTTTATTTCTGATCCAATAAAAAAAAAAAATCCCACTTTACAGTGTTTTGGTTGAGAGATATGGCCAAGTCTTCGTCCTCGATCGTTTTCTGCTCCGTGGTGCATCTTTTACTGTCATTGTTTGGAGCACTTGCGTCCTCTCTCAATTAGTTTTACGTACTTCACATCAATCCTATTCCTTTAATTTAGGACCATTCGTCCACTTTTGGCAAAATCTAGATTTTACTTAAATATCTAGATTTTATTTTAGTACTTATATTTTTTTTAAAAAAAAGTTATTTTAGAGATAAAACCTAAGTTTGAAAAATAGGTTTTGAAAAAAACTATTTTTTTATCAAATCATACTCTTTCTCCTAATTATTTTCTATTTCATGTTAGTTTATTTTTCTTCTTTCTCTTTCTTTCTGCTCTCTTTTTCTTCCTACTCTCTCTCCTGGTTATTTTTTTCTCTTTTCTCTTTCCTATTATAATATATTGCATCGGAATTCTTAAAAGTTATTCTCACCGTAACTTTCCAAACACAGACACTTTTTTAAAACTTAGTTTTTGCCTCGAACTCCGTAAAAGATATTTTTCATTCGACTTCCAAACAAGCTCTTAATTCAATTCTCACTCTGGTTCAAGATACCTAATGACAAACAATTTTCTTAGAGGGGCCTAAACGTCATTCTCCCTATTATATACATCATGTTGGAAATTAAGAATAAAAAACAGTGAGCGGTTTTATTGAACCGTTGTGCACATAATCCCAATCGCTATTAAATTATGTGTCTGCTGACAAAATTTGTAGCGCTTGTCTCAAAACTGTTGAAAATGCCTACCACGATCTCGTAAAAGATGTTGCTTTTTAATGGCGATTTATGAAACCACTACTCAAAACGTTGCAAGTAGCAACATTTCGAATTTTGCAATCGTTTTACCCTTAGAAACTGCTGCAAAAGACAATGACAGGTTGGCAAAGTACCATCCCTTTGTATTGTTTAATAGAATTACTGCAAAATGAAAGATTCTTCAACTTTTCCAGCAATCTGTCCGTGCATAACTACCGAAAATATCCACTATTATTTTAGAGCCGCCTTCCCACCATCTGGTGCCAATTTAACTCCAAGTTTGTAGTGGTTTTGTTTCATGAAAACCACTACTCTATACTTTCCTGCGTCGGCTAGGCTGCAAGTCTGTTGTAGTTTGACTAATTACCATTGCAAAATCATAACATAGCAGCGGTTCATAAAACCACCGTGGATGTATGATGTGTCCAGATGATTTAACTAATTAAAAGCAGCTTAATTAAACACACACATGGATAAATGGCAGTGATCTCAAGGCTTATCCAAAAAGAATAATAATTTTGCAGCAGGATCGCTACTTGTCCTACACATATTAATCAATCAATCATCATAATGAAACGCGCGCACGTGTTGATAGATCTCATATTCATTTCTCTGTTTTTAGTCACTGGATGTAGAATTATTGAATTAATTAATAATCACCCCAAGTGACTTTATTCTTCAACGTGCCTTTCCACACGAATCAAATGCTATGGAGAAGATTCATCCTCACTTTTTTTTTTTTGCTATATTCTTTTCTATGAGATTTTTTGTTGAACTGTTTTTTAATAGATTAAAGACCATAGCAATTCCAATACCTTATATATATAATCAGATAATAATTAAATTCCATGGTTATTTATATTTGATATATGTTTTCCTTTTTCATTACATATATCATGAGTATGTGATGATATTCAATGTCCCTATTGCATAAAATCTTTGTCTTTCTTCAGTTGGCCCAAAAAAAATAAATCTTTATCTTTCTTGTACCAGTTTTATATTGATAAAACCTACCAACCATTCCTTTTGTATAAAGAAAGGCAAATATAGCATGTGTAATACTAATTGGCTTAAAAATGGTAACAAAACGCGCCAGGTAGGGGTCGAACCTACGACCTTCTGCTTAGGAAACAGACGCTCTATCCACTGAGCTACAGGCGCTTCAGCTGACAGGCGATGGTACTAAAACTTACAGATATGACACAAACGCGACGACTTTATCAATTGATCTTTCATTTTGCTTGTCCACTTGGAGTATATATTTAGAAAACCTTTCCTGAACGATATACGTAAATCAAAGGAAAATATATTTTGAAATTTATAAAAAGTATTTCAGAATCTGTAATTTTTTTGGATTTCGTAAATTCTTCTTAAAATCCGTAAACTCCTTTCTTCTAACGGATTTCCAAACACATACGGAGTCATGCAATAGGGAATTAGGGATCCCTAGTGAATGCTTTGGTTTCTTTTGTAATGATACATTGTTTTATAAACAACAATTATCTCTTGCAAAAAGCTGGCAATCAATATCAATATTACCCTTCGTTATGAAATATACTGTTTATATATTAACATATTCTTTTGTTGAGACCTTCGTACGTACGTACATGATAAATACTAATGTGCTTGTTTGGGAATGCGGTAGATAAATACTTTTACCCAAATTGAAGTAAATATTTGAAGAGATTATCTCGTTTTATGAAAAACATTATTGAACGTGCGTTTGACTTTAAGAAACGTTATTCCAAACAAGCCCAATAACACCTTCATGCTTTGTATAGTAGACAACACACACAAGGGGTTCTGTGGGTAACAACTGCTTATTCATCCTTATACTTCCTACAATATTTGACCGTTAGTTCAAGTGGGAGGGATTATAGTTGTTCAATCGCAAAATGTTACGTTTGTGCTTGTGTTAAACATAAAAGACACTTTTAAAAGAATATAATTACTCTCATTTAAACCCATTAACATTCAATTCTCACATGATTATATCAGCTATTACACATCGTATAGAATATAAAAGGAACTAAAAAATATAGTATAATTAGCAGGAATGAAAAGATATTAATAATTAACAGACATTATACACACACACATATATAAAATAATATAAATTAAAAGTAATAAACAATACCACTCAGTCAACTTTCAGCCAGTTTGGAAAAGCTTTTTTCCTCACATTTCCATCATGTTGCACTTAAATCGAAATAAAACTCCTCTCACATACTATTCTTAACTTACGTAAAAGCATTTCTCTACCGCTTTTTTAAATGGACCATCCTCAACTGCATGAAAACGGGCGTTGGTCCTCCACCTGAAAAACGAGGTTGAAATGGAAAAGGAGGAGAGAGGGGGCATATATAAGATTGATAGATAGTCCGTTTGATATGGGTACGCTCCACTAACGGTGCTCCCTTCCCGCCCTTCTAAATTTAGCTGCTAATTTCCCACCTTCCTTTATTTTTGAAGCACCTAATTTTAATTTCACCCTCTCAGTTTTCAGATATTATGATTCTTCCTTGAATATCAATCATCTATTTCCATCTCTCCTTATTCTGGGTAGGCTCCTCTTTTATTCTTCTTCTTCCTCCTCCTCCCAGTTTCAGAATGCCGAGGCTTTGTTCTATATGACTTGAGGTCCATCCCATGCATAAGTATATTCTAGATGTTACCTCTGTATGGTTGACAAGCGGAAACCAATATCTTTTCTTTTAATGTTTAGCAAGTGCAGATAGGAACATGAGAATACGCCAATGGTACTTATTTTCATTCTCAATTCATCTGCATGAAGTCCCTCTCGGTATCTCAACTTCTGTTTTCTTCGTATTGGTTGGTCTTAAAGATAGAGAATTTGTGCGCGCGCGCGCGCGCTCATTTTCTCTTCAAACTAACAAACTCATGTTCCATTGTCATTATACAAGCCCCCTGTTAAATTTCCTAACAGAAATGAAGGAAAACTGCTGATAATGAATTGAAATCTCATTATTTAGCGAGGCTGAATCATGTTTGTAATACTGGGGTGGAGTATATAATTGAATCTCTTGTTTCTGCATTTCTGTATGTTATTGATTGATTTTCTTTGTCTCTTGATATCAGACACCTCTTTGGTTCTCCCAACTTCTTTATACCAATGGAGTGTGTTGAAGTGAAGGCGCCTCTCTCAGAATCATGTTCAAAGTGGTCTGAGGAGAAGCCAATGGCAGAATGCCCTAAGGAGACTTCTGAAGTGCTAAATACACCAGACATTTATTCTTATGTTGAAGCTCCAACCAATCAACTTCGCAACGGACAAGTGAAATCTACCGCAAATTTGACAGACACTACAGAATTTTCAGCATCAGCACATGCTTTTGATGGTCATATTGCAGGGCAACATGAATTTTCTCCTATAGATAATTCAACTTCAACCTCAAATACTATGGATAATGTGAATGATAGAAGCAATCGGACCATTTTTATCGAAGATACTGGACCAGAAGTTAAAGACAATATCTCGAACAGGCAACAAATGTTAGATGGCGGTATTGATGATCATAACCAAATTACATCAGCTTCATTTTATGATGCACAAGATATGCTGAGTGTCCACAATGAACAAAAGAGTAATCCGCCACAAATAAAGGTCGACACTGAAGATCATAATGAGATTACACTTCCAGCTTCCTCTTTTGAGACAAAATATTTTCAAAATGACCTCAATGAACCAAAGTTCGATATTGAGTTCTTGGAAGTACTTCAGATTGGTGATCGTAATGACATTGTACAATCATCTTCCTCTTCAGAAGCAAAGGGTTCTCAAAATGACCACAATAATGAACAAAAGATTGATCCACCTAAAGTAAACGTTGCCACGGATACAACTGAAGTCTTGGGAACGGTGTGCGGTGATGATCGTAATGAAAGTATACCATCATCTTCCTTTTTAGCATTAAAAGATTTGCAGAATGATCACCATGAACTAAAGATCGACTCACCGGATAAGCAAGTTGCCAGTTCTGCCGTTGAAGTTGCTGCTGATGACGATGATGAGATGATAATATCAAGTGTGCAAAATGATCTAAGCGAGCTAAAGATCAGTTCACCTGAAGTACAGGTTGTGAATGCTGCTACTGATGTCTTGGGAATGGACGAAACTCATACACACGCTAAGCAGATTGGCCATATCGATACAGCAGCTCCAATTGAATCTGTCAAGGCAGCAGTTTCCAAATTTGGAGGAATCGTGGATTGGAAGGCTCATAGAAACCAAACAGTGGAAGTAAGGAGGTCTTGTACTTTTTTTATCTTTTATTATTACCATTTTACCTTTTCATTTCATCTCTTTGCTTAAATTTTAATGTTCTTGGTGCTTCACGAGGAAAGAAATGTTGTTTCGGGGGAAGGGTGTTTACAACATGAAACTTCCTCTCATTTTTTCCCAAGTCATAATGTCATGGGGCAAATCGTTTGCCCTAGTTGGAAGAGGAAGTCTTGTTTATCAGATAACCTCTTGGGGCAAGATCGAAGCAGGAAATAAAGTTTAAATATGTATATTTATGGTACTTTATGACATGACATCCTCATTTTCTTTGCTTCCTGCCATGCATAAGATAAATTATTGGTACTTATGATCACTTTGTCTAAAAAGGTATCATTTATGTGGTTGTACAGAGACGCCAACATGTAGAACAAGAACTACAGAAAGCACAAGAGGAGATCCCTGGGTGTAGAAAACAATTTGAGGCCGCTGAACAGGCAAAAATCCAAGTATTAAAGGATTTGGATGGCACCAAGAGATTAATAGAAGAACTAAAACTAAACTTAGAGAGGGCACAAACAGAAGAGCGTCAGGCAAGACAGGACTCAGAGCTTGCGAAGCTTAGAGTTGAAGAAATGGAACAGGGAATTGCAGACGAAGCCAGCGTCGCAGCCAAGGCACAACTTGAAGTTGCTAAAGCCAGGTTTTCAGCAGCTATTTCTGAACTAATGTTTGTGAGAGAAGAGCTGGAAGGATTGCGCAAGGAATATGCTTCCTTAGAGATTGATAAAGACGTAGCTGTTAAGAAAGCTGAAGAGGCTGTTCTTGCATCAAAAGAAGTGGAGAAGACAGTGGAAGAATTGACCATTGAGTTAATTTCTGCAAAGGAGTCATTCGAGTCGACACATTCTGCGCACTTGGAAGCTGAGGAAAAAAGAATAGGAACAGTCATGGCTAGAGATCAAGATTTGCACAACTGGGAGAAGGAACTTAAACAGATAGAAGAAGAGGTCCACAAATTAAGCCAGCATATTTCATTTACAAAGGATCTCAAGTCTAAACTAGACACAGCCTCTGCTGAGCTGCTTCATCTAAAAGCTAAATTAGCTGCTTATAGGGAATCAAAATTGGAGCAAGATAACTATGTTGAAGGAGTTTCAAAAATAGAACCAGAGGAGCTAGAGAGGAAAACATATACTGAACTAGTGGCAATTGTGGCATCAGCTAGAAATGAACTTGAGAAAGTGAAGGTCGATTTGGACGAACGAATTCATGAGGTTAATTGCTTGAAGGTGGCTAATGCATCACTAAAATCAGCACTTGAAGAAGATAAATCAACTCTTGCCACCATTAGGCAGAGAGAGGGAATGGCATCCATTGCAGTTTCCTCACTTGAAGCAGAACTAGAGAATACTAGATCTGAAATAGCTGAAATAAAAATGAAGGAGAAAGAAGCTAAAGAAAAAATGGTTGAGCTACCTAAAAAACTACAACAAGCAGCTGAAGTTGCTGAGCAGGTCAACTTATTTGCTCAAGTAGCTCGCGATGAGCTGCAAAAAGTAATAGATGAGGCACAGCAAGCCAAGGCTGCAGCAACTACAGCGGAAAGCAAATTACTGGCAACTCAAAAGGAGATAGAGGCAGCCAGGGCTTCTGAGAAGTTGGCGATAGCAACAATCAAAGCATTGCACGAGAGTAGTGAGTCAGCTAGAAGAAACCTTGATGCAGACTCTTCCAATGGGGTGGCACTTTCTTTAGATGAGCTACCTAAAAAACTACAACAAGCAGCTCAAGATGCTGAGCAGGTCAACTTATTTGCTCAAGTAGCTCGCGATGAGCTGCAAAAAGTAATAGATGAGGCACAGCAAGCCAAGGCTGCAGCAACTACAGCGGAAAGCAAATTACTGGCAACTCAAAAGGAGATAGAGGCAGCCAGGGCTTCTGAGAAGTTGGCGATAGCAACAATCAAAGCATTGCACGAGAGTAGTGAGTCAGCTAGAAGAAACCTTGATGCAGACTCTTCCAATGGGGTGGCACTTTCTTTAGATGAATACTATGAACTCAGCAAACGTGCCCATGAAGCAGAAGAGCAGGCCAATTTGAGGGTCCTAGCTGTTAATTCCGATATTGAGATGGTTAGGGAATCTGAAATGAAAACCTTGGAGAGATTGGAAGAAGTGAATCAAGAGATGTCTGCCATAAAGGAATCTCTGAAGGTGGCAATGGATAAAGCTGAAAAGGCAACAGAAGGAAAATTAGCTGTAGAACAAGAATTAAGAAAGTGGAGGGCTGAACATGAACAGCGAAGAAAGACTGGTGAGTCAGACCAAGGAGAGGTAAACCAAACTCAAAGCCCTACGGTTATTTCTGAGGGGACTAGGGAAGTAAATCTCCTTGAAGAAGCTCCCAAGGAAGGTAGTCATGTGCATTATTTATCAAGTTCAAAGTCTAATGTACATGAAAACAACGCAGATAATGGACCAGCCCCAGAAAAAAAGAATGGTAAGAAGAAAAAGAGGTCATTGTTCCCACGAGTTTTGATGTTCTTTGCTAGAAGAAGATCAGCAAAATCTTAGTTTTCCTTGGTAGAAATCACGTGCCACATAAGGATGTGGCTGTCTTACTCCTCATCCTTTTGAAGACCGTAGAAGAATATGGCAGGAATCTCAAATTTGTAAAGAACCAGTACGTGTATTGGTAGTTATTCTTGTGTGTATGAATAATTAGATTATACTTTGTCTTATTGAAAATATCATGTTTGGTCGATACTCTGATATCAGGTTATCATCCTTGGTAGAAAAACAGAGAATGGGATGATTCTGTAACACATGTAGCCTTATGTTATATTGATGCTTATGTTAAGCTTCATGAGATTTGATTAAATAAATTTTCTTTTTCCTTCCGATGAACCTAACTGTTTCCTCAGGTCTTTCTTGGATTGCTTTAATTGGCATCCAAGAATTCGATCTCTTCAAGAAGCTATTATCCGCTTCTTCCCACATACATTAGAATCCTAACCAATTTCTTTTCCTCAACTCTTTAGTTTCTTCTTCCCACATACAGACACTTTTGAAACCTAGTGATAAACACCTTAAACCACGGAACAGTTCAATCGTTAACATGTACTACACGTTTAGCAAATACCTTATCTTATTGGAACAAAATAGCATCAATTCCAGAAGAAAAACTACTTGATATTATCATGAACAAAATTTTTCCTAAGATTGACAAAAACAACTCTCGAGTATTATAGACAAAAGGGCTGCATAGTATTTGTATTGGAATAGACTTCATTCATTCCCAGGTTGTTGTTCTTCAAGTCCTCAATGGATGTTACTTCGATAACACTCACTCCAGAACATCCGTCTCCTCCACTGTCTCTCATCATATCCCTCACCCTTGCCACATCATCCCACCTCCCTACAATTGCATAAAGATTTGACATTAACACGTAAAACCCGCCATTTCTTTGATCCATGAAAAACAATTTATTCGCCAAGCACTCCCCAAGTTTGATTTCTTGGTGGATGCTAGAAGCACTCAACAATGATATCCACACAGCAGAATCAGGTTGCATCTTCATGTTGTTAATAAATTCTATTGCTTCGTGAAACAATCCTGCTCGACCTAACAGACCAACCATGCAAGCATAATGTTCCAAATCTGGCGTCAAGCCATACTCTTCTATCATGACCCGAAAGTACTGTGCTCCTTCACAGACAAGTCCACCATGGGTGCATGCTGCTAAAACTCCCAGAAAGGTTATTTTATCAGGTTTTAGCCCTTGTTTTTGCAGCTCATCGCAACCAGTGAAAGCTTTATGTTTGACCCCGTATGAACTATAACCTAAGATAATCGAGTTCCATGTTGCCAAACAGGGATCAATGATGCTATTGAACACCTTTTCAGCATAATCCAACTTTCCACACTTGGCATACATGTCTATTAGAGCAGTTCCTGTGAAATCTTCCATTTTGACATTGTTCCTTATGACATAGTTATGCAGCGTCTCCCCTGTCCTCAGGTACCCAAGCTGGCTACACCCACATAGTAAACTAGAAATAGTTATGGCATCAGGATTTTGTCCAGACTTTTTCATTTGGCAGAAGAAGTCCATGGCAACACTTAATTTTCCAGCCTGCACACAGCCAGATATCACAGAATTCCAACTGATCAAAGGCTTATAGCTCATCTCAAGAAACAAACAGAAAACAGATTCTATCTCGTCAGATTTTGAATACAAGCTTATTAGTCCATTAGCGACTAAACTATCGGCAGTCAACCCATTCTTTAATCCATAAGCATGGAAAGCACGGCCAACAGCAAAATGAGCAGGATCTACAATGCCATGAAGGACACTAAGCAGTGCAACTGCATCCAGTTTCATGTCTAATTGCTGGGTTTGGATAAAATACTCGACTACTGACTTTATATCACCTTTCTCAGCATAGCTTGAGATGATAGCAGTTAAGGAAATCAGGTTGTTGGTTGGAAAATGTTTGTAAAGAAGTTCTGCCATATGTGTGAACCCTTGCCTTGCGTATAAACAAACTAATGAAGTAGTGACAGATGCATGATTAGCCATGCCACTTTTAATAATGTAACAATGGATAGGCTCTGGAACAGTATTTGCCGACAGAAGGCTCATCATTGTCACTGCACCAGGTCGCAAGCCCTCATTTAGCATCTCCTTGAAGCAAATCATTGCCTTTTCCAAGAATCCATTTTGGCCATAGGCACCAATCATAGAGTTCCAAGAAACAAGACTTCTTTCAGATATTTCTTCAAATAAAAGTTCTGATGCTTCCAAATTCTCGCATTTAGCATACATCGAGGAAAGGGCATTCTTCAATTGACAATCAAAACCAAGGCCGGCTTTAATTCCAAACCCATGAAGGGACCTTCCATGAAGAATTAGTTCAAAGCGACCACAAGCAGGTGCCAAACCTACAATTGTCGCGTGATCAGGTCGGAAACCTTCTCTAAGCATCTGTACAAAGAGAGCTAGTGCATCATAACCATGTTCGTTCCGTGAATATCCACAAATCAATGCGTTCCACGAAACAACATCTCTACAATGCATATCTTCAAACAGTTGGCGAGCACTAGTTGTGAGCGCCAGTTTCATGTAGAAATCCAGAAGAGCAGTATCTACATAAACAAATTGGTTGATGCCCCGTCTCACTAGTTGAGTTTGAACTTGGCTAACTTGAAATTCCAGAATCGCAGAGCTGTAATTATCAGAAGAGAACGATGAAGCAAAGGCTTTTATAAGTAACGAGAAAGTGAGATCATTGGGATTCGCATTAGCCCCTAGAAGCTGCCGGAAGATAACCAGCGGCCACTTCCCAGTTTGGCTTCCGTTATATGAGGTAAGCAGAGAGTGAAAGAACGAGATGGCACGAGTTTTTGGGTTCCAGATTGTGCACGCGTTCATAATATAAAGCCGCACTGAGCTAGCTTATTGATTATTCACAATTGATATGCAGAAGCTTGCTATAAATGATCTTTCAAAAGCAGAGAGTGTGCAGGCTCCATTATGAAACGAGCAAAATGTCAAAAGTCAAGACAACTAATTAGATGCAGCTCTGAATTTGAATACAGGACATGCTTGGAGACTATAAGCAAGGTAGTTATTTCTTGTCTCCTTGAAGCTCAAGGACTCAGACGAGCCTATAGAATTGTCCAAGCAAGGTAGTTATTTCATCCTCCCTACACCATCCCCCCAGAAAAAGGGCCCAAACAACAAAAAAGAAAAAGACACGAGGAGCTGAAATGGGTGCCATGTTGATATTCCCATTGGATTATGTTGTTTTCCCATGTCTCGTTCCCCGAGGGACAACCGGACAACTATGTTTTCCTCGTGAAAAATTTACAATTTGCATGTTAGGCGATAAATTTTTGGGTTCAAAATATAATACTCTGTTAATTTGTATATTCTAATATTTGATAACTCATTCTTTTAAAATATATTTTGAGTAAAAAAACTTGATGGAATAAATGTGCTATAAATTTAACATTTATCTAAATATAAATACATTATGTTAAAATGTATTCTCCCAACAGTTTTTCAAGTAGATACTATATTTTTTTCTTCTTATAATCTGTATTAAATATCTCCAGTTCACCGAGAGAAAAAAAATCATACGAGGCAAGGAAGGATTGCAAAAATTCATGATAGCAAGCCACGGAACCTTTGCACGGAAAAAATAGGAACGGTCATTTAAAATTAAAATCTCTCTTTTAAAAATACAAGTGATTCTTTACTATTACATATATATAATAGCATAAAATTAGTTAGAGTATTAACTTTGTCATAAAATTTAATTATGTTTAATATTATTTTAATTAACTACTCCATTTAGTATTAAATATAAGGAAATATTTTATTTTACTGTACCCTTTGAACTGATGACACCCAAAATAGGATACAAGGGACAGATTTGATTGTTTGGTCACTTCAATTGATATTCCCTGTAAAGCAACCCTCATGGACCATGATTAAGAATTACGAGGCTTTCCTTCGGTTATCTCATGCAATAGTAACAAGGATGCCATGTTATCTCAAGTGGCTTGAATTTTTTATGCAATTGACTTTTTGTTGCAGAAGCACATTCTGCATACATAAGCCTCATATTTTCGATGTCGTTACAAAAAAGTACATGATCAACAGTTAGCCTTTGAATTGCAATAACACAAGACATCAGCATCGAGTGGCAAACAATCAAAAAGCCAACCAATGCCCGATTAAATTGTGAATTTGTCCTAATTGCGACGTGCAGGATAGCTTTGAGCCCTTTCACCGTACGAAGTTTCAAGGACTGGCACCTCTGGTCCATATATCAAACGGCAACGTTCCGTAAACGAACCAACCATTCTAGAAGCAACCTCCTTAAAGAACATTGAAGCAATCTGAGAACCACATCGTCAGTCAGAAAACAGTCTGTCGGTACTCATAGCTCAAAAGTGCAAATGTAAATAAAAAACGGGGCCACAAAGCTATAAAACTGTTAAAGAACTGAGAACGCATCTAAAAGTTTTTCTGTGCGGTTTAACCATAGATTGCCTATTAAAACTACATGCAAATATTTTTGTTTAAATTTGGACTGAAATATTGTCGTAAATAAGTACAAATTGTAAAATTATGGAATTCTCATGCTGGCAAAACTTAAAAGATCGATAACGTGAACACCTATGCAAAAATCGCAACAAAAACAAAGTTGAGGAGGAAATATACAAGAATCACTTTGGTTATACCTGTCTATAAAGAGGAGATTGAAACTTAAAATCCACCAAGAAATAAACGTTGCAAGATCTTGGAACTGGCCCAGGACTAAATTCCCATATGTTTATCAAATGGTCAAACAGGGTACTCTGCGATACAGTGGTCTGGATGCACAAAACAAACATGAAGAGTTAAATGAAAAAAGAAGGCAATAGAGTTCGTGGAGCAAAGAATAAAAATTCAAATACACCAATTTCAATCAACTATCAGAAAATGACTGGAAGAAACACTAGCACTGCAGAATTTTCTTCCTCCTGGTTAGAAAACTCTTCAAGTTTATTGAGATATAAAATCAACACCCTATTTTTTTTGCAAAATCTGCATTACATCATGCTCATCAGCACATAACAGTGGCTTAAATTGAACTTAAGGGTGCCATCAAAATTTGACTGAAATAGATCTATCAATTTTATCATTCTATCAAAAAATTAATGTCACAAAAGAAGTTGCTCATGAGTCACAATAGTAATCCAGAGATAATAAAAGGAAAAAAAAAAGTTAACCATAACAAAGCTAGAACCCCCAGGGCCTAAGCTATCGTGCTGTGGATCATAATAGGATTGGATACCTTTATTCGCTTTGGTCTTTCCAATTCAACATGGGAAACATAACTCTCAACAAGGAATTTAAACCCAATCTCCAACTCAGCATCAAATGATCCATCTGGATAGTGTTTAATTATCTCAGATCTCTGACACCATGGAACAAAACCATGATAGAAATCAACAGCAGCAACGACGTCAAATAATTGCTCTGGAGAGTACCTATGAATTAAAAGTAATGAATCGATAATGGGCAGAATTTCACCGGAAAAAACATACATGCTGTGTAGCAATAGATGGAAACTTCAGGAAAACAAATTAATAACCAATCCGTGTGATCGCTAATGAGCGGAACACTGATTCCACCAAAAAAATTCATATTATTCACGTTGAAGCAAACGCATTCTAGAAGGAAAGACAACAGGATGTATGTAATTATATTACCCCAAAACGCGCTTCTCCTCGTATACCTTGGATAGTACACCTTCTTCACCATCTCCACATCCAAGAAAGGGCCTCGTTTGAACAAAATTATTCTTATGAAAACCTCCGATTACGGATGTAGAATCAGCGTAGCAGCCAAAGGATTTGAAAATGGACCGGTTCTGGTGGCCCGCAATAGTCCTGAGGCATTGGCACCGGTCAGGTTGCCCGGGCTGCCCAAGGCTCGTGCCGGAACTAATTAATTGTTTGACACCGGTTTTACGCGATACAAAGGATCGGAGTGCTTTTGAAGTCGACAAAAATGGCGGCATTTTCGAATCCTAGAAATTGGGGAACCCTAATTGAACGGGAGCGGCAAGATACGCGCAAATCAGAAACAAAATAAATACAACACAAATGCAGCTAAAACCACGGAAACGAGCCACTAGGAATTCTGGGCCGCAGAAAGAATCACCAATCACAGGAAAAACTCACGAACGAAGAACACATGCTCCGAGAAGGAGTCAAAGGAACCGAGAATGTGCAGCCTAAGAAACGAAAGACCGAATCTAGCAACAATCTTGAAATGAATAATGATGACAACCAGCGAAACAGAATCGACGAAGGTCAGGTGCAAAGAAATGAAGAAGCTGAGGTCGCTCTTCAGATTAGACGGGGTCTTCAAAGACCGTGGAAACAACGAATAAAAGAAAATAAACGCAGGCGGTCCTTGAGGTGATGATCAAGGTTCCAGCGAAAACCACGTGGACGTGATTGTTCACTTTCGTAGGAGTTGGACCAAGACGATGCCGTTTCTAGATGACCAATCCAAAAAATATAGGAACACGCGCCTTCCACGGCAGAACCACTCGCGCGCTTCGGTTGGTAGGCGGGAAATTGACGGCAAATTCTTATATTGCCGTCATTGTTTTTTTTTTAACCATTCGCTTTAATTGCGGAAAAAAATGGTATGATAAATGTATGAGTTTTATAAATAATTTGATTGTTCAAAATCATATAATTATTTTTAAAAAATATACTTCATATAAAAGTAATAAATCTGAGTATTTATTATTCATTTTGCTATTAAATGTTTTGATACAAATATAGGCTTTGTTTGGTAAGCGATTTTACCCAACGGATGCGCTTACCGAGACAAAATTCCTCTCACATAAACTGCATTAGAATCTGTGTCCGTTTTCCCAACGGGTTATCCAAACGGAGCCATAAACAGTGTTAAAGGGATCAAATAACTTTGGATGTACCTTTGTTCTCCTCAAGAAAAATGACTCGTGCATGGAAGGCTGATCTTGAAAGCAGCATATTGATGGGCATATGACTCCAAGACAAGGGAAAGCCGGCAAAGTGACGACAGATTGCAGTATAAGGAGGGAGTTTCGTAAACTGTACTTGTGAGAACTTCACTCTTCCAAACGTGCATATCAAATCGAGATAAAACCATCTCAAAATTTATAAAAATTATCGTAAAATCCATAAAAATCATTTTGAAATTTGGTAAAACCATCTAAAAATCTGTAAATTAATTTCTCCCAACGGAACTCTTTTCTCCCAACGAATTTCTCAAACACACATTATTTGTTTTTGTCTAGCCGTTGTTGTGTTTTACAGTTTTACTCATACCTATATCAAACTAATTTTTTCAATGCAGTTTTTTCTCAAACAATGCTATTGGGAAGAAATTGTCTGTCTACGTATTCAAAAGTTGTTTACCAAATTAAACATATTTTTTTAAAAAAAATATTAGGAAAGTATGCAATTGCTGCTCATAAAAAAGAGAGAGGAATTAATATTGAGGACAGTGAGCTAGCGACTTGATATTTCATAAGATAACTCCCGGAAAGGATTGCTAATATTCTACAGATGCGCTGCGCACACAAACATTAGCAGCTGATAAGCACCACGTTGATAATAATAATGGCTCGCTCGTACAGAAGAGAGAAGCATGACATGTGTTGTCGGAAAGGCATGCCTCGTCCAATCGTGTTCATTGAAGTCAAGCTAGGTCTGCAAGCGATCAAGTATAATCAGCACCACCAGATCAGAGATTATAGCTCTGGAAATGAAATGGAATTTCTCTCTCAAACAGAAATTGTCACCTCAACATTGGTGCATGGAAGTGTGGGATATCAAATGCTTCTGTCTCTTAACGTTCTTCTTCTCGCTCTCCACCACTTCTTCATCATCAACAAAGTTCTGATCCGTCATCTCTGTAGGAAAAAAAACCCCACTTAATTAGGCCATCTTAATAACTGTTCTTATCATTGAGAGGCAGAGAAGCGAGTGGAGATATGACAGTGAAGTGTACCTATATCGCTGAAGAATGACCTGGGGTGGTGAGGTGAAGCAGAAGGAATTTGGTTTCTCGTGCTTCTGCACGTGACACTTTCTTTATCCACAACGCTACCGCTTGAGCAGCTCAACTGCTGAATCCATGGCTCTCCTTTTAAATCGTCACTTCCCTCAATATTCCTACCTTTTTGCCCCTTCTTCTCTCTTTCATGTTTCATTAATATCCTTCTCCAATATCCATCCCCCAGATCCTTCCACTGTAAAGTATAAACAGACTTACTTAAACAACTTCTAAAACCACTACATAGCGTCCACAGAGAACTCACTCATAAAGTACAGAATCTCAATTATGAAAACATTGAAATTTACAAGCGATCTTAACTGATACAAATAGCTTAGCAATAATTTTATGTGAAATTAGGTAACGAGATGCACTATATAACTTGTAAGCCTAAACATCGAGTTTTTCCAAACGCCCACCCCCAAATGGGCAAACAGCAAAAACTAATTACTGTGCATCGATTATCATACGGATGTAAGTAAGTAACATTTTTTTAAATTAGGGGCAAAAAATAAAGCATAAGATAAACCTGAGTAGAATTAGTGGGGGTTGAGCGTGAAAGGGTTGCTTTAGGGGAACGCCAATCCTGCACTTGCTTGGAATTATACAGCTGATTAACGAATGATGCTTCCATAGACTTGAGATACATGCTGTGTTTTTCATCTGTCCACTCTTCTGTTGACAAGCATCTCTTACCGAAAGGGTCCTAATAAAATAAATATAAATGCCGATTAAATATTTATTTAAAAAGAAGCGTCTTTCTCGGAATTAAGTTTACGGTTGGTTTTGTCCGAGGACCGAGACGTTGATTAAAAAATCCCACGGATAAATAGAGGCATGGGAAATAAGTTAATGAAGAAGAGAAATGGCCAGAAAGCACCTGCAAGTAATTGATCGATAGCTTGAAGTCGCCGGGCTGGTTGAGGACGGTGGGTGAAATTCTTCATAGTAGCTGATCGGAGATGAACAGAGGAGGAGGAGGAGGGAAACACATTGGGAATGAGATATAGAGGAGGAGGGAGGAGCGGTGGTTGGAACTAGGGGGAAAAAAAGGAAAATAAAGAAAGGTATTACAGTTGTCAGCGCTTTAACACGTGTCCTGCCACGTCATCCAAGTCGGGAAACACAGGGCGACGGATATTTAGCAGCACCCAAAATATCTGGCTTCCCACGCTTGAAAACGAAATGATTGATGATGCATTTGCATTGGATGACGTGGCACTGCACTTTCAGCTTTGAGACCCCACACCTTTCCTGTTCTTTAATAATCCCATTCCCCACAGGACACTGTTGGCCTTTTCTTATCTTATCCCCATCCCCATGCGATCTTAAAGCCTCGGAATGCAATCGACAACCCCATCTCACCCACTTTCACATTCTAGGATATTTGACATTACACTGTGCATATTTAATAAATTAATAAATTACATATGATACTCAAATTAGCAACATTAATTGATCATTATGCTGCCAATGGTTGTCAACATATGTTAATCAGTTATTATTAATAGCAATAGTTGTTCCATTCTTAACGACAATCATAGAAGATTTTTATCCTCCGGGGGGGGGGGACTAAAAAGACATGCAAGCAACACAATATCAAATGAGGCCGTTTATCTTTGAATAAAAGGGTGGCATAATAGATATTGCCAAAACCTTTTTATCAAGAGACCCGTTGTAAAACAGCAAAACTCTCGTCTAAAATGAACTTTCTTAAAATACTAATCAAATATGTGTGGATGAAGCGTGATGCTGAAAAACTGCGTTTAAATTCCACAAGTTTTAACTGTGTCACGGATAATAGAATCATCACTCGAGAGCGCAAATAGCAGGTTATCCAGGTTATCTGAATCCCGAGCCGCTTGGTACGATTAGTTCTTCAACCATGACCTTTCCAAATTCCAATCTGCCTGCATTGAATAATTTTCTTGTGAACATTTAATGATCAGCAATGTTCTTCAAATGTCATGTGCACAGAATATAATATACGGTCCAACAAGGAAGATCATGACTCAAGTATCTGGTTTCTGATCATTTTCTGTAATGGCAGTATCCAGCAAATCAACACGACCTGCATAACCAAAGCATGTTAAAACAGCAGGCTTAAAAATTACTCTTACATTCTTGATATAAAAATAACTTTGTAATTCAATTTTTTATTTAAGTGGATTTAATATTAAAACCCAGAGGAAGAATATTAGAATACGCAAACCAGCTGGAGAACGGTAGAAGGATTGGCTGGTTATTCACACACACACACACACACACAGGTATACGAGACTCTGCCTAGTGCATTTATCCTACCCCTGCTCTTTCGATTGCAAAGGAAAGAAACAAGGGGCAAGGGCGGGGAGAAAAATAGAAAATACATAAACTGTATGTGCTGCAATTTTTTTCCTTCTCCAGACAGATTTCTACACTATTAGCTGTGTGAGGAGAAATTTTAGCCTAATCCAGTCCTGCCTGCCTGAATTTATTAGTGTGAAGTGTCAACCAGTGCAAGTATATAAGATCATACCTAGCAAAGAAATTAGGGACGGAGATTGGGATGATCCATGCAATTTGACATCTGCATCTGCAAAACATTATTCAATTAAAATTACAGAACAAGATTGTTGCCAGGCAAAATAATCTAACCACTGAAGATGACCTACCTGAACTTCCTATTGATTTAAGAGCGTCTGATTTCTTGAATGTAAATCCTATGAAATTGGTGTCTTTAGATGTTAACATCTGCGAGAAATGTCAAAAAGGAAAGTAAGGTATCATAAAGTTAATGTTTCAATGCAAGGGAATAAATAATATAGAAAATCTAAAAGACCTCAAAGACAAGTTTCATGGGAAATGAATAGGCAAAATATCTCCCGACAGATGATAAATTTTGAAAACTGAAAATTTCACTCTACAGTAATACTGGCCAAACTAGACTACTGAACGCCATCAATCCAGCAGAATGCGCAGAACGTAGAAGTGAGATCTAATTGTGAACCAATGGCCAAAACATTTATTGAACTGACTCCTGAATAACTTTGGTTGGTACTTACATTACAAGACGCAAACATACCCGAAGGGAAATCAGCAGTCAAAATTAGATATATAATGGGCCTCGCCTAACGAAAACAATAAGTTAAGAAAATTCTTTTTCCACGCACATGTAAATATCTGGCCACAAACTAGATCGACATGCTTATAAATGGTCTTAAGTAATTGCTATCTGACAGAATGATTTACCTTCCGCCAAGGTCCCACAGTAGCTGTTGTGGATGGTGGTCCTTCTAACTGAAATGATCAAACTCACAGAAGTTTAGTTGTGCTGAGATAGTATGAAAATTGAAAGCATAAGCCAAGATCATCCTTATAGTGCCTAATGTTTATCAGGAACCTCCATGCTATAGTTTACAGTTTTCAGCTGCACTGGCTATCAAACAATAAATAATATATCTAACACAATCAATTTGCAGTGCGATGACAAACTTGGGGGATAAAGTGGAAGCTGTTGACGTTGAAAGAAGTAACCACTTCCATTCTTGAAAATTCCAGTGAAATTAAATAAGTTTAGAACTTCTGTGAAATTAAGGCATGCATGTAGCATCACCCTTTGAATTTCTGTGTAGAACTTGGCAGCAAAAATTTTCATTTAAACTTGTCAGCATTTTTTATATGCACAATTTTTGTACTCACATCCGGAAATTTCTCGAAGTTTTGTGTATCCAAGTCTCCAGTGACAGTAGGTTTGTATGCAGCTTCCATTTCATAAAGCGTATCCCACTGAATAGATCTGAACCATGGATGAGCCTGAAAAAGGAATTAATGGTCATATTAATAATGGACTTGCATAGGCATGTTAAAAGAATATCCGGTTTTCATAATAATATACTGACTATACCTAAAAGGTTGTTACCTTTATTTCTTCGACACCTCTAGTTCCAAGTCTTGTGTCCACATCGCATAATAAGTGACAAATCAGATCCTTAGCCTCAGCTGATATCTTGGGCTCTCCAGGGAATTTAAGGCATGTTTTCCAGTTAATTATCTGATCCAATAAACAGCACCACGTCCTTGTGAATAAATGGGAAAAGATAATGAGAACAGAAAACAAATAATTAAATAATACCTTACGACATGTCATCCTAGGATCATCAGAACAAAAGGGAGGATATCCAATAAGCATCTCGTACATGATAGCCCCAAGAGACCACCAATCACATTCCATTCCATAGCCCTTTTTGAGTAAAACTTCAGGTGCCATGTAATCAAGAGTTCCAACGGTTGAATATGCCTGAAGAAGTGTAAGTTAGAAAAAATAAACAACCTTTGCATTAATATCCTTTACTGTTCAAGAATTAAAAGCATAAATTAATAAATCTGTAAACCATTAAGTCATTCTGTTATAGGGTTTGGATTTTGTTTTCAATTTTAGATCTAACAAAAAAGTTGACTTAGAAATGGAGGAAAATGGCAATACCAATGCTCGACGATTTCGTTTCCACTGTAGTAATTTCTCCTTTGGCATTGACCAAGGGGACGAAGAAAATCCTTCAGCCTCACTCGATGATTCGTTACTGGTGAAATCTTCACTTTCCAACAAAATTGTTGAATACTTATCATCAAGAGGCTTACATAAGCCGAAATCTGATAGCTTCAGATGGCCATTTTTATCCAGTATCAAATTATCTGGCTTTATATCCCTACAAGCAGAGTACAACCGACTAAGCATACTTTTTATTGTTTGATAAAAGTTATAAGGCCTTTTCCATAAACAATGTTCCTGAGTAGAATTTCTGGATATGGAACAATGTGACTTAAGCAGTGAGGAAAGTCCACCATAAGAAGCTGAGTGTACCATTTTTTCATCTTGACTGATATTCAATATGGGACATACAAGAGATTCGTCTTAAATACATTCCTTTTACAATCTGACAAGCCATATCTAACATGTAATTCATTAGTTTAGCTGCAAGGAAACCATGTTCTAAGAAGATGAAATACTGCATTACATGATGTACCTTAAGAATACAGGCTCCTGGTAATTTGAACCGGAGTTTAAAGAATTTTGTCTTTTTAGACCAAGCCAAGAGCTAACTTTTTTTTCTTTGGAATAAAACTTGCTAGTACAAAGGAGGGTTATTGTACATAAAGTGGCTTCACTGCAGGGTTATTGTACATAAAGTAGCTTCGCATTGCAGTGAAGCCAAATTAGTTTCAAAATAGCCATACCTGTGTATGTAATTGTGCTGATGTATTGAGTGGATAGCTAAGATGCTTTCAGCAATATAGAAGCGAGCAGCATCTTCAGAAAGGATATCTTCTCTCATTAATAATGTCATAATGTCACCACCGGGTAGATACTCCATGATGAGATACAGGAAATCAGAATCTTGGAATGAGTAATGAAGTTTTACAATGCATCGGCTATCAACCTCTGCTAGCAAATTCCTCTCAGATCGAACATGTTCCACCTGAATTAGAACGATGTGTTGTAATAAGTAAATGAGTTCACTCTAGCGGTCCAATTAGCCCATAGACATCATTATTCAGTAGTAAAAATTTCAAAACATTTAATACCCACGTTGAAGCTGAAGTTTATATATAATGAAAATCTTATTCAATCTTTGGCCAACATCAATGTACAAATACAATTGCCTTTTTCCAGCCAAATATATACCATTAGATCAAAGGAAAATATATATCTACCGAAAAAGTTAAACAACGTCAAACAGATACTATGTACCAGTTAACACCCTATTTTCCATTGGAATATCAGAAGAAGAGTTGGCATTCAGCACTTAATTTCGTTAATATCAAATGCTCTTTTGAAGCACAATGAACTGCAATCAGAAAGATCACCAAAGACAAGTATAAAATGGTGTTTGTATCTTTGATTTCAATTTGAAATAACTCATCAAATTAAAATGACTGAATACTAACTAAAGTAAGAGGCTAAAGAATACAAGGTTTTCCTTTTCCTTGTGATGAGTGGTAAGCAGATTGCTGCATTGAAGCAACGTGCATGCAGAGTATGTACCAAGCTAGACTGCTATTACCTGTCCTCGGCTAAGCATATCTGATTTCTTCAATTTCTTCATGGCATAAATCTCTCCTGTACTTTTAGCACGACATAACCTCACCTGCATTATATGATAATGTTACAGACAATGCAAAATATTAGAATCCAAATTTAAGTTGCAATGCTATCTATCTTCACTGGCATTGCACACCTCGCCAAAAGCACCTTTGCCTATTATGGTTAACTGCTCAAAGTCATCAATTCCAACTTTACGTCTCTGCAGTCTCATGAATTCAGTCTCTCGGCGCTCCAAATTCCTCATCATTTCCTCTTGTTCTTCACTTGATATTTGAGCTTCTTGTGCTTGCCTTTGAAGTGCCCTACGTCTGAAACAAATGAGAAAGTTATTGAAGTAAACCTTATTCTTCGGAAATGAAACAATATCTGCTTTAACCATTCTGACTTCTGAGTTGAATTGATAATTATAAAATCTATGCTAACATATTTTTTTAGTGAAAAAATCTATGATAATATATCCATCCCGACAGTCGACCATAACTCAAAAGCAAGATAAAAATAAAGTGAGCCTTCTAATTTAATTGTTTTAGCGCGCATAAATGAAAAATATAGCATGTTCTCACTCAGTTACTCACAAGATTCTTGAAAGCATCAGGCAGAGTCCTGATTTTGGAAAAGCATGTACAGAAACAGACATTTAAAATTGGATAAAACAAATTCTGGTGCCCCGTGATTGGAGTAGTTTTTACAGAACAGGGGAACATGTCTCTGTCCACGTGATTGGAGGAGTCTTCACATATTAGAGTTGTCAAAAGGATGAGTGATATGAACCACCAATTCAAGATAAGAAGGGACAATAGAAAGACTTGGCCAAGAATAACGTCAGTTCTATTGCCTTGACATTCTCAAAAGGAGGCAGCTAGAGTTGAACCAAAAACTATGATATGAACAATGATGCAAACGATAAACAAAATAGCAGAGAGAAAATAGCAGAGAGAAAAGCGTGCGAATAACACACGTAAAAATATTGAATGAACATAACAGTATTCAGATAGAAATGACCGGAGGCAGAAGAGCAAATCCATTCTCGGAAAGTATTGACTGAAAGATTGGCAATGGAAATCTCAGAAACTTCGAACCGGTGGAAGGACGAGGATGAATGTGAATTGAAAAAAACAAAAAACAGAATTGTCTGAGTCAAGGCATGGTCAAAAGTAAGGAAAATAATTACCTCTCTTTTCGATCCTGCAATCCTTGGAGATAATTCTTGTAGTGATTTTCAATGAACTGCTTGGCGGCGGCGGCCTTCTGTCTGGTAACGGGGGAGGAAACCGAAACATCAGGGCCTGAGTCAGAATCATTACGATCACGGTTCATGTGAAGAGCTCCAAGCCTGACAGTGCCGTCGTAACCTTCCATAATTTTGGATCACTCAAAAGGCGGAATCGGAAAGGAAGGAATAAGAGGAGCGCGCTGAAAGAAGGGAGGCTTGAGACTCACAGGATTTGGGAAGAGAGATCTGCAAGTGTTGGTGAGACAGACGCAGAGAGACGGACCAGTTGGCAATTGGTTTATATATCGGGATGAAGTCTACGAAGCTGTGGCAAGGCTGTCCTATCAGTGAGTTGTCGCCTGAACATATTTGGTGTGGACTCACAAAGACCCTGTTTGAAAATAGTTACAGCGAGCTCAAGCGTGACATTATTTTTAAAATAATATAATCATCTCCATATATTTATCTTTATTTTTATAAATGTACTTTTTTACCAGTGTTAATAAGATGCCTCAAAATAAATTGGAATATTTGGGATGGGAGCTTCTTTGCTCACAGGTATTTTTGTTTTTAACTTTTTACCTTAAAAAAAAAAAGGAAAGAAAGCTTTGGAGGGAGGGAGGGAGGTCTTTATCCGAAGTTACCAAGAGGATAAATTTGGTTGGGAATGGAGTGGAATGGACGGCATCGTTTTCCGCACAAGAAAGTGGTGGAATCTTTGGAAGCATTTGGGCACATCATGGTGATATCTGACTGTTGACACCTGAGAGGGAGGGGGAGTGAGATTTTTTAGTTTTGACGCTATTGTCGGCGGAGATCCGTCTTGGGCCATACAGGCCACGTTCCCCTCCCTATATGTGAAAATCATGCTTCCACCGCACTCTTCGGTTTACACGTTTAATAATATTTTTTTATAAAATGAGATAATCTCTTTTATATATTTATCTCGATTTACATAAAAGTATTTCTTTACTTCATTTTTAAATGCGCCAATTTATAAACTCCTCAAACTTAACTCATCTAAGCTTTCTGCTATAAAAAAAGGATTGAGGCATAATTTATTATATATCTAGTTTTACCTTTGATCATTGATGTAACACCTAGTTGAGTAATTTAAGAAAATGAATGAAAATGGATAAGTTACTTAGTCGTAACATAGATTGTATGATCTCTTCAAAAATAGTATATACTTATTTACATTACACATCCGTTTATAATTCCAACAGTCATGGCTCGCAACTCACAACAAGTAGTGGTGCATTACACTTCTTGTTTTGGTTGTCAATATGTTTCTGCCATCTCTATTGCTTTCGTGGGGTGGTCAATAACAGCATTGACCAGAAAAACTCTCTAGATAAATGTATCAAAAAAACTGTTTTTTCCACCGCAACAATGAATCATAAGAAAGAGAAGATGAATTAAAGTAGGTTTAGAATACCATTTTGATATAACCATATTTTTACACACTTTTTCATAGATAATCTAGGGATTTTGGCACATTTTATAGATTGAAATCACATGATTAAGCAATAATTTGAAATAAGAACGTTTGTATTGAATTTAACCCAATTAGGGGCAAAATGGTCTTAAATCGATAATTTATCAATGCAATTATTACCTTAAGCTTTTGATATTATTTTGTGCTTAATTCTTGCATTGTATGTACTTAAAGGGGACTAGGCAAATTAATAAAATGACAGAAAAGGGCCTATGAATCAATGACAATTTGGTTCTCGAATTTCGTAAATGACAAGCTATTTTGGATGACATTTTCAATTTGATCGAAAAACAGGGGGTAAACATAGTATTATTTGTTCATATTTCGACTATATGTACGTCAAAGGTAATTATTGGTTAAAACATATAACATTCAGCAATTGCTGCTTTGACTATATGCATGTCATAGGTAACTCATGGTTACAACGTATAAAGTTTAGAATGTTCGAATGAAGAACTATTTTTCAAGTATAATTTTCTATATCATATTCGAATGAAACTTGTTATCATCAAAATATAATCATCATTTTCTACATATTCAAATTATGCATGAGGATGTGATTATTAAAGTTAATATATGTTATTCGAATGAGCACTTGTTACTTTTGAATGAATAGTATCGATATATAAAACGACTGAGGGTAATATGGTTGTTTGAGACAATTTTCTTACCTACTTTATCGATTGTCATTATTTTAACCTAATCAAACAAAAATTTCCCTATCAAATCATTTTCCATTCCAGCATATACCAAACGTTCCATATAAAAAAATTATTTTCTCTTCATTTTCATCCTCATCCATTCCCATCAATTATTTGATTCAAACTTGACGTTAATGTATGTTAAAAAACAATTTAAGTCTCCTGTGCAACTCAACGGTGTTAGCTTTCTCAAATTTAGAAAAGGGTGCTCTGGGCTTCCTAAAATATCACAGGGACTTATTATCATATCTTAAATAGAAGAATTAATAAATAAAAGATCCTAAATATTGATAAAATTACCATCAAATCTCAGTATAACTGTTTCAATTATCATTAACAACCTTATTAACTGTTAATAATAACTGAACTAGTTACAGTTATGATCTGATGGTAATTTTAAATTTACTAATATCAGAATCCTCGGTCATTCTCTCTCATGCATGTGAAATCAATCAAGTCATCACTCCTGGAGACTATTAAGAAAATGGCTATCCTCGTTGAAATGGGATGGCACTGTTTAAATTGCAGCCAAACGTGTCTCGATGACTGGAATTGCCAACTCATGATGAAAGTCCCACTATATAATTGGGATGGGGGACCAGCCTGGGGGAACTTCGCAAAGCAGCTCTGGGTGGTGCAAATGACCCGCACTACATATTTCGAATTTATATGCTACCTCCGCTGCTCTTACCATAAAAATCAAAAGCCATTTAATTGGTCAACTGTAACAGATAATATTTCATCTCCTTTAAAAAAATACTTATTTAAATACTGGTGTATCATGTTTCAAAAATCTTTCTCTCAAAGATACATGTAAGTAAAGATAAAAAACATTTTGAAATACGTAAAAAAGCATTTTGAAATCCGTAAAATCTTTTTAGATTTTGTAAATTCTTCTTAGAATCCGTTAACTTATTTCTCTTAACGAATTCTCAAACTCACATTATGATGTATGTTGACGAGAACGATTCTATATAGAGTGTAGGGAAAAGATACGAAGAAGAGAGTGTATAAGCAACACTTTTTTTTAGATTTAATTCACTCCACTTATTATTATATTACACGGTATAAGTTGGGTTAATCAATGAATTTTCTTGAAAATACAACATAAACCCTTAAGTAAAGATAACACTCCCAACACCCAAGTAAAAGACAATAAAAGTTCTTACAAGTTGGTAGTTTGATTTTTTTCTACGTGTATACTCAATGAAAAAGATAATAAGTTTGATCTTATTATGTGTGCTCAAATGGAGTAATGGGGAGGTATTTATAGAGTATAGAGAGATATCTTAAAGTGGTACCTTTTGAAGTAATATTATTTCAATAAAAGGTTACAAGTATATATTAGATTCATAAATCAACATAATTATATAACTAACGGTTATTTAAAATAATTTTCCTATGAAAAGTTACACATTTATAGTATGTAATAAGACATGACTTCAAAGTTCACCCCACACAACCCTTCATATAAACTTCTTATTCTTTAATGATATAACATTTGAAAAAACACATCATTCATTCTAAAAATATTTTAATAATGTATTAGTTATGAGTTAAGGAAATTAATCTTAATATTAAAAAATAAATTGAGATTTTGTGTTTATGAACAATTAAAATCCTCCAACGGGAGTTTACAGTAGAACGGAGGGGGTAGTGTGATTCTGCATGTTTTAACGTTATAGAAACACATTCACATAAATTAATAAAAAAAACTCCCTTCACATTCTCATTTCGTAGATCGTAAATCATATTAGAAAGATAATTTCTACCGTTAATATGTTTTGTTTAAGGGTGTAATGGACTGTGGTTAAGGCTTCAACAGTAGCTATGGTTAGAGTGAGGCACAAATAATGTCGTTGTTCATTATAAGCAGCGGCTCGTCCATTGGCGTCCTTTCTTCCTCACCAGATGCTCAGCACTGGCTAGCAAACCAAAGATAGCAGCATCTACGCCTGAAACGGAGGGCATAAAGGACCAAACAGAGGCTGATAATCTGATTTCCCTCTCCTTTTGTTTTTTTGTTTTTAATTTCTATCTTGCTGTCTCAAGTACCGCTACTAGTGCTTACTCCACGTCTTGACACACTGTAGTCTTTAGGATCCCCACTCGTGAGTTGAATCTTCCGAAAATGCCTGCGCATGGATGACGTCACGCATCATTGTATTAGCCTTGTTTTTTTTTTTTGGTAAAACAAAGAGAGCACAAAGGCTCAAACAAAAGGAAAAACTAAGAAGGGGGATATAAACCCAGACAATCATTAGAGCACAACTCTTGCAGATGGCGCGGGCAAGAGTAGTAAACATTGGAAGCAGAAATAGCTTCTTTGGCGAGAGCATCAGCCAAAATATTATGTTCTCTTGGAATATGGTGAATAAAAACAGTCCAGTCCCTCTTGATGAGCTCCTTGATTTCGGAAACCAATAATCCATCGTTAGTAACCTGATTTCC